>CAAKHC010015580.1:168188-203319 GCA_901007825.1 Macroramphosus scolopax | reverse complement strand
CAGCAGCCCTTACCTGTACAGGTGAGCTATAAGGTAATGCAGAGTCCTGTAGTTGGCTACAGGCAGCTGGCGCAGCAGGTCTCTGATCTTGAAGATGACCCGGTTGAGCTGGATGCTCGGACCGTCCTTCTGCTCCGCCGGAGTGCGCCGCAGCGTTTCAGCCTCTTCCACTATCACCCTCTGGTACTCTTTGGACAAGCCGATGAAGTCGTTGTAGTATCGGTAGAGGATCAGTGGCTCTGGTAGCTGTATGAAGAAGGGAGAAGTTACACGGCTACAGTTAGACGTTGCGGTGATACACATCACAATAACAAACGGTTCTTTTGAGTCCCACCTGTCTCAGGTAGAGTTTGAGCACATTGCTGATGTCGTGCGGTGAGAGCTCGGACAGCTCGACCAGGTCCTTCCCGTTCTCAAACGCCTGACACAGCTTCTCCACGCGTGACTTGGCACCGTTCACACGATAAATACCCTGCATGAGAAAGAAAACATACAGCTGTGTCAGGAGCGTTGTATTATAGGTATGATGAAATATATCCAAACTGTACAGCCTGTAAAAGACAGGACATGAAGTACTGAAGGAGAACGGTTCTCCCTGTAGGAACTAACTTCACCTTGATGTTGAGCGCACGACTTTCGATCTCAGAGGTGCACTTCTTGATGATGAAGGGGATCCCGTCTGGACTGTTCTTCGCCGCTTGGGTGAAGTTGATGCCGAAGAGTTGCAGTCTGCCGTGCAGCTTCTTGTGGCCACACTGGATGGCGAGAGTCTCCAGACACTTCTTATGGCAGGCCAGGGAACACTGGGAAGTCAGAGCACAGGGAGATGGTCAAATAAAGAGACGAGTGGATGACTGACGTAACTAACGTACGTGTGATGCTGCACAAACCAAAAACTCCTCGACGGAGTTCATTATAGTTAATCAGTTACTGCTTCACGCTGCACTGATCTGTATTATAATTAAATAGGAGTGAAGAGTGTGGGTCCTGTACCTCCTCACACTCAGCTCCATGGAACACCACCAGGCTGTCACACTCTCTGCATTTCGACGGGGCTCGAAGTTTTCTCAGCTTGTGGGTTTGAGCGGCTTTGGACATCAGGGCATTTCGAAAGGGACCGGGGGAGCTGGCCGTCTCCGTCACCATCTCCGCCAGACCTGAGGAAGCAGAGCAGCTGATGAGGGGAACGTACCAGACCGAGTTCTTGTCAGGGAGGTAGCCGAGATCAGATCAGAGCCGCAAAAACAAATGGACTTGAATTAAGAGACATGACACCGCTTTGTTGTTGTCATATAAACCACATGAAGGTTTTTACTTTTAATATTATTCCCCGGGCCGAGACGGAAAACTCAGAAGTGCGAAAAAAGGAATGAGATGAAATTAGGGTGCAATAGTTAGGATCAAAGAGAATGGGGATGATGAAAGAGCAGTTAATCCCATTAATACGTAATAGAACCCCAGGAGACATGTGAAGTTAGCTGACTGAGCATATTAGGCTGCTACATGAATCCAACAAAGCTCTTCTTCAAAGCCGCCACTGTGACACGGAGGAGTCGGTAAACACAGATGTTACTAATGACGTTCATTAGGACTCTTCTGTTTAGGTACAGAGACTTGATTGACAGCATTTTTAGTATAAAACTGACTTCCTGTTCATTCAACATACGACTGACTACATGTGGATTTACAATAAAGTTGCAGCTAGTTCTCCTTTAATTCACAATGAGATCATAAAGATATAAACCGACACGCGGAGGTCGGAATGGAGACAGGAAGTGGCGACCGGAGCCAAAACTACTGTCAAGTATTAACTCTTGATGTAAGTGAAATCCCAGTCAGAGTGAGAGCAGCACAAAGAGAGTCTCTGCTCTTCTCCGACACATATATGGACACCGACTGACTGCACACAGGCGATATAAGTACACACAAACATACGTGTCCTACCGTTGTCTGAGGGCGACGGTGGTTCCCTCTCGTCCAGGTCATCGGCGGACGACATGGTCCCGGTGGAGGGAGTTCTGGGCAGCCGGCGTTTGAAGTCGCCTGCGTTGTTTAAGAAAGCATACATGTGTACAGACCCAAGCACAGACAGTAGTTGTTCTCCGGTGCTGTCACAGGCTGTCACAGGGACGGCAGCACTGGGCACAGAATAGAAGAACTAACACATATTCCTCTACATGTGGACCATTAGTGTTGGGAACTTTGTTGTGATCACAGTGTGGCTTATTGTTTCTTTAGAGGGAAGTACACAAACTCCAGAGTTACAGAATGAGGAAGTCACACTAAACCACTATAATGAGAGCTCTTCCTTTTGGTTTTGTTTCCTTTAAACATCACAATCACGTTTGTTTTTTATCGGGCTGTTTGGTGTCTTGATTTCTCAGTAAAAATGTCCTGTCCTGATCCGCTCTCTCCATTTTAACACAAACACTCTTTGAACCTAATATAAAATCCTCCTACCTGGACTGGCGGTGGGGGAGTCCATGGACCGCGACTCGCTGCTGCCGCCGGCGCTCTCGGAGTCGCTGCACATCCCGCCCTGGCTCCCCTGACTGCTGGAGGCCCAGGCTCTCAGCGGGGCCGGACCTCTCAGCGCTGCGGAGACACACACGGACCCTCCAGTCACACACAAACAGAACAACAATAGAGAAACAACAGAAATAGCCGACTGCCTGTCTGTTTGTTATTTTCAGAGCAGAGCAGCCCCACAGATATTTCCAGACTCGGGATGAGTAAGTAGTGAACAACACAAACTATTTTTGACCTACAAATATTTCCATGACTCACCCCACCGAGGGACGAGTCTGAGAGGACGGTATACAGACACAGAAAGGTGTGACAGCTGATCTGACCTACAGAAATACTTCATGGCGCTTGCTGTGGGTTGTGATCAATGATATCTGATATTCTGAGGATGCGCACCTTGAATATCTATGCTGCTGTTGGACCTCCCCTCGCCGATCTTTGCGGGCCGGTGCAGGGGACCGTCCACCTCGTCTCCACTCAGGACATCGCAGGAGTTGACGGATGCTTGCGACAGGTTGCCGTGGGAGGAATGAGTGCTGCCCACCGACCGTTTGTTGAACAGAAACCTGCGGAAATAAAGTCGGCGTTAAAGTTGGTGCCATTATTGGTATTCATGACGCCGATTAATAAATAAATGTCTGCAGCGAAAATTATATTTTTTTGTGTTTCTTTTCAATTGAATGTATTTAATTATTTTATTTCTAAAGGAGATGTTTCTATCTGCAGATAAATGCTTGTAATTGCACTAAAAAATCGCAAAGGAATTACATGTGGACATTTATGCAGTTGGTACATTTATTTATCCGAAATAAATGACCTGCAGACATCGTGCACTTAAGCAAAGTGTCTTTCTGTGGCATCATCCACAGAAAGGTCTCTTGTAAACCCTTCGAACCGGAACTGATACTGAAATCAAACCAGCCAGCAGACTATTGAAACTTATGACGCAAACAACACGTCTGTGGTTTCACTTCACTCGACGCTCTTTCTTGTCTCAAGCACTAAACTTAAAGTTATTTCAGTCAGAGTCAACATCTGTGATATATACTTTAAGGGATCCGTCGCCTTCACATCATCAACACAAATAACGCGATGAAGTCTTGCTTGTTGTGAGAGTGTGTGGGAAGCAGAATCTGACACTGCTTTGACTGTACATGGAGTCAGCAGCAGAGAACCAGAGCTCCACTCTCACACTCTCTACAAGCTCCCCTCGCTGTATTCAGCCTGCGCCACAGATATTTCCTGAGGAAGGGCCACGAATTCAACACGCATTCTGTCTCTCCTCCGTTCTCTCTCTCTCTCTCTCTCTGGCTTCCTCCCGCTCTGACTCATTGTTACCTTTTGCTGAAAGAAGAACTAGGCTACACACATATGTGAGGAATTGCAAAAAGGGTGGGAGCGACTAAAAAAACATTTTTGAAAAACCCCAAAAAAACCCTGGAAGGACGGCGCAAATAGAAGCGCATGACCTCAGCTGGACTAAACTAACACTGCCTGCCTTATATAATGGCGACGTGCGCAACAAGGTGGTCCGAGAGATGTGTCTTAACTACGAGTGATTTCATTAGATCTCTAGAAAGCTGAAGCCCTTCTAGCCTGTTTTATTGAATCCAAATCAAAGCGGAGCCACATGATCGTTACTAGCTAGAATACAAACACACAAACACCAAGATTAGTTTGTATCACCTGGCGTTATCTGAGGAGATGGAGTCTGAGTGCACTCGTTCTTTATGCAGATTTTTAGGCAGGTTCCGTACAAACTCAGAAAAGCATTCGCCGGGTTCGTACAACTTGGCACTCTCACTCAGAGCCTGGTTGTGGGCGGGGAGCGCCACGGTCTGCGCCTGCTGCATCTGAAACCAGTTCACCGTCACCTGAGGAAGGACACAGTCGAAGCTGAATCAGACTCATTGACTGAACGCATGAGTGAATGAATGTATGAATTCAAGTCATCGCAGTGAGTAGGAAGACAAGTACAAGGAGGGACATGTCGATAACTCCACCCACCGCTTTGAGTGTGAGGTCACACTGGAAGACCGTCTCTCTGATCTGTGTGAGAATGGTGCTCTTGGCATCAGCCAGGTCCATCCTCCGGACGCGTGCGTCAACCACACAGCTCTGGTACTGGTCCTGGGCCTCCTCCGCCTACGTAAGACCAAACGGAGTGTTAGGATGTGGAATCAACACTGAATCTTCTAGAAAAGTCGACATACGATGCCTCTATATTGTCTTGTTGTATTAACTCCCATCAATTAATTTTACTACTTGTTATCTTCCTCCCCTCCTACCCTCTGCAGGGCCTCCTCTTCCATCCTCCTCTTCTTCTCCAGCTGTTTGTGGCCGGCGTTGGACTGCTCCTCCAGGGAGCGGCTGGTAGATGAGTGGGCTTTCTGATACTCCTCCCTCCTCTGGGCCTTCAGCGCCCGTGCCTTGCGCGAACTCGAGTCTGCCTCTTGCTACATAAAACACATTCATTAGCCACGTTAGCACGGTGTGATGATAGTCAGCCTGTATATATCTATCTATATCTATATATATATCTGACATCTCCTGGCTGCCTAGAAACACTGGAACATTGACCATGCGATGCTTATCAGTCCGTAATGGACAGCGGGAGACTGTTAACAACGCTGTCAAGCTCATGACTGTATCTAATGGTCTACATCTTACACACTGATTTGCTACATACCATTTTTCTTTGCTCCCTATGCCACTGCTCCTTGAGGTCTTTCCTCAGCTTGTCCAGTTCAGTCTTGCGGGCCAGAAGAGGCTGAAAGAGATGAAGACGACGTTTCAAAAGAAGATACTGGTACAGCGTATTAATACCAACAAGATGCATTCAACCTGACGTGATCCTCATACATGATGTCATGTTGAAATTGTGCCTTGTATGAGACATTCAGTCAGTCCTGCCATGCAGAGAATTTCACCCTCTGCCTTCAGTTGTCTTTGTGAACTGTTTACGTGTCCAAGAGGCGCTGCCAGTCTGTAAAATGTTCCAATCAAGCACTCTGTGTTTTTACCTGGATGAACTTGTTGGTCTGCAGAGCCATCGCCGTTTGGATGAGCAGCTGGTTGTAGTCAGTGTCATTCTTGAATGTGGAGCTGTAGATATCAGTGAACGGCATGTAGTCCTGTCGGACAGGAGACAGAAAGATCAGTGAATACATTCTGTCTTTGTATATATTTATTTTAATAAAGACTTAGGGCAACACTCTATTTATAATATATAGTTTACCTGTTGACTTGCCATGGTCTTGGCTGACTCGGCCAATTTGGTGTAACTTTTCGCGTACTCGATATCTGAAAGAGAAGTGATTGGAGAAGAGGATGAAGGATTATATACTGTATGTCCACGATCACTGTCACCCCGCAGTCGGGATACCTAACGAGCTGTCAACAGCCTAAGAGCCTCACCCATTGTCAACCTTTTCTCCATCCATGCAACAAGGTCTTTGATGTACTTGGACAAGGCCTTAGTGTAGAGTAGAGCCGACTCCACCCCGCTGTCATTCTTCAGCAAGGTCAAGTCAACTTCTTCCTCGCGTGACAATGGCACATCTGGACCTGGGGAGGGTGATAGCGGAGGAGACACGGAGTGAAACACTATGTACCGCCAGAATGTCCACGTGTTGGATTGATGTGTCTCAGTTTTGAGTATTAGGACAGACATGAGTGGGAGGGAAGTGGAAAGAGAAACATATTGAGGTGTGGAGGTGTAGGAGGACGTTTAAAGTGCTGGTGTCTGTTAAAATAGCACCATAGCATTTATTTCATTTCATAAGCAACACTGCCGTACACCTCGCGCAGATGTGCCCGCCTTCTGATTCAACACAAACCCCATGTGTTTCCCATCCCACATGGAACTGCTCCTGAACAGGCCAGGAATGTCAGATATGTGGACAGAGAGGGGGAAAACGAGCAGACTGTATGAAAATGAAGAAAAAAAAAAGAAAAAAGCAGCAGAAATAACAAGGGTGGAAGAAGAGGTTCAGGGCGGGTCCACCTCAGGCATTCAGAGAGGCAGAAGCCTTACAATCACTATGCTAACTCACAAGCCCCACCAGGCTGCCCTCGGCTACGCAGCCGTAACATCTGCATACTCTACAAACCAAGGCATTAATCGCCATCACATTACAGGACGACTTTATTTTACTACCACACGGCTCATGACTCAGGGGTTGATGATGGAATTTGAAAAACACTCACCCACAAGGTCGTTCTTGTCTGAAACGTCCGCCTCCGGATCCACGGAGAGATTGTCAAAGGACTGTGAAGGAGACATTTCAGATTATATGGAGGGAGCAGCAGCCATAGAATCAAAGTGAGACATCAGAAGCAGCTGAGGTTTCAACACCCCCAATTAAGTCGAGAAAGAAAGTCTTTGAGGATTTTTTTTTTTTAAATGAGGCGGGGGGGAAATAACTGCTTTAAGTCTACCCTACTAAAAAACAACAAACAACAATATTTCACCCAAAAAAAGCTGAGAAAAGAAAAAACTGTGTCACCCTGCTTCTCCTGGTCTGGGGGGTCCCCAACCCTGAGCCGTTGTCCACATCTCCCATAAGGAAGTCAGAAACTCTGAGGGGGCAGACACATGAAAGAATCAAGGATTTGGTGTCAAACTAGTCGTGTTATTCTTCATACTGACAGTTCAAAACACACATGTGAAAGACAAGTTTCACACGTTGCCCGACAGCAGCCCACTTTTCTTCACACACACACACACACATTCGTCCAGTGTTGAACATAAAGGGGAACTGTACTCACACATTGCCGAATGTGAAAGCCAAAGTGTCAATGGATGCGTGTATCTCCCCAAATATAGCCGGCCGGTTGTCTGCGTTCACTTCTTTGAAGTTAATGCCTGCGGAGAAGGATTAGATACACGTAAGACATAATGCTACCAACCGTCTTATCAACGATTCATCATCCAAAAAATATATATTTACATCAGCAGGCCTGTAAGTGTACGAGCTAAAGAGAGTTAGGGAACTAATAACAGGAACCAAATCTTAAAACCAAAGAACGTATTATTTATGTTGTTAAATGACAAACTAAAAGTCAAAATGTGAACCGTCCATACGTCTTCCTACCAAATCAAAAACAGCTTCTGAAAGATCTGAAGAGGATTCATACTGGATCCAACGCGTGCTACTCCCATACGTCATCTTCCATGTTGTTTACACTCACACACACATTAAATACACCCTTTCTTGCTTTGAGATCTACTTACAAGCGAGGCACCCTACGAGTTAACAACCTTTAAGCCGTCGAGGTTTGATAAATCTCCGAGACCGAGCGCACAGATCTTTTCGTCTCCGCAGGAAACCGTTTACTCAGCAAGAGGACGTTTGTAACCAAAGTCACAGGCAGTGATATTCAACTTAGAGTACTTCCTGTCTGCCTCGCAACAGGAAACACTCACACAGCTTGAGCTACGTGACATGTGACACAGTTGACAACCGCAGTAACACTTACCTTTAGTCTCCGTCACCTGATCGACCTGAAAACCTCAACAAGTGGAAATGAGTTTGCTGGGAAACTGTAGAGCTCCACTTCCCATTCTGCTTTCTAGCCTTTGTGCTTCCGTTTTCTCTTCCTGAGCGCAAATTCAATCCGTGTTTGTCGTGGGCGGGTATTCGAGAAATCCCAACACCTGAAGAAGGGCAGAGAGGTCATGGCATCCTGGGTCGGGGAGGCAACCCCATGTTCCAGAGAGACTCTCGAGGACGACGAAAAAAGAGAGGAGTGTGGTGGTGGTGGTGCAAGTCTCCCTGCTGTGCACCTCCCTGGCCCTGAATGCTAGTGTACAACTCTGCACTGGCTTCTTCCTCAGGACATCCTGTGGGTCTCATAACAATAATTTCAGAGAACCACCCCCCCCTTGTCACGACTAAAATATGGAAAGTGCATCATTCAAGTGCAGGGGCCATTGTTTTCTCACCAAGAAGATGTCAGAGTTGAAGCAATTCTGGTAATTTGGTCCTTCAGGGATATAACTTCATTCCTCCAGTACTTAAATAAGAATTTAAAACGGAGAAATCGGTGTCTCTTATCACTAAACAAGATGCACTGAAATAAACCTGTTTATCTGCACGAGACAGACGCTTCTCTTTCACATGCAAACACACAAGAGTGATTGCAGAAAACAAACTATCCTGAGCCGGCTGACAGCATCTTCTCTTGATAAAAAAAGGGGACAGGGGGGGCAGGGAAAGAATTTCAATAAGTTGAGGAAGCTGACACTTTTATTGCGGTGCACTGCAGTTCTTCAGTAGGAGGAGTGGAAAACTCTCAACATGGACCGAGGAAGGAGCTGCGTCTGGGTCTGCCGTCGAGCCAATGGGTGCAAGAGATCATACTTTGATGGCATACCGAGAGCATGCACAATAGAACAACTGTTTAGCATAAAGCCATGTGATTGAAGGCAAGCATTTCCACGAAAGAATTCCTACAGTGTCAAAAGAAAAGAAAACAACAGCTGGAGATCCGCTCGAGTGGAAACATCTACATGTAAAAGGCATTTTTTAAAACAGGTTAGGCAACCATGTGTTTGGAGAGGGAGGGGGCAGTATTGTTTTCTAATAACTTCTGGCGGTGGTCCAAATGCCTCGGGTGTCTTGACCAAGCATCAAAGAGGAACATTAGTGACGAGACGACAGGCTGCCTGTTATCATCTGAACCTTTCAGTTCTCATCTCGGTTTGACGTCTCACTTCTTCGTGTCATTTTCATCTCCTCCTCTGTCCTGCCAGTCCAGCCAGCCACGGAGTGTGTGGTGATGTAAAGCACACCCCCTTGTGGTCAGGCAAAATTGACAACCACATTATGCAACTACTGTATCTACAGCCTTTATTTTTCAGGGTCTCCAGATGTTGTCCAACAAATCGAGACAATTTGTACTACTAGATAAATGTGTGCAACCTTCAGCTACGCCGGTTGGAAGTTGCTTCATTTCAATTGTGTGATTGAAGCTACAGTAAGTCACAAGTGTTGGTCACAACAATGCCAAACATCTGATGATGACTGATGAGACAATGCGTCTCCTGTTTCCTTTCATGCATTCTAAACATTGTCAAAACACCACTCACTGGACTCCAGATGAATTCCTAAAGACTTCCTCAGGGCAGGTGAACTCTCAGACAACCACACACCTCACTGCAATAAGACAATAATAGAAATATGCATGGCTGACATGCGTCCTGCCAAAGAGCTTCCTGTGACGCTGAAATATGCGACGCAAATTACAGTGCAGCAGTCTCCACCGGGGAGATTCTTGTGTGCGAGGGAAGTGTAACCCCTTGAGTGCGTCGTGTTTTCCATCGGATGAACTTGTGACTTTTCGATTCTCCTCGCTTGTATTAGTGTTGGACCATGACAAGGATCTCTTGTTGAAGGAATAACAACTTGATCTTCCAGAAACAAATCTCCGAGCCAACTGTAACCAAGCACAGAGCAGAAAAAATATTCCGGCGAGGTATTTCCCACGCAGGTCTCAAAGGTCTGACGTAGACCCACAGACTGAACCAGTAACGCAACAATGAGATGTCATACCCATATATGTAAACAACATCCGTGTGTGCCTACCTCTATGTCGACATGCACCTATGAATGCTGGTGAGTAATTACTGACCTTTGACCTTGGCGATGACCGTGCCGGCTGTTCCAAGGATGTCAACCGAGTTGAGGGTCTGATGTTTGCCGATGACCGCCTTGAGGACGCGGAGCAACTCGGACAAACGCTCCTGGACCACTTGCTGAAGATCTTCCTGACTCTCTGGAAGAAATGAGAAGGCACAAGCCGAGCAGTTCGGGTTGAGTGTGTAAATATTTAGACCCTGACAGGCCTACCAAACATCAACTAAACCTGAATCACCGTGCAGTCTGTCACCACACATTTTAATCTATTAGTCACCTCCATGACGACTCACTTCACAGTCACAGGTTGCTGATTCCTGGCATTCTTTTGATTCGTTGCCACACAAATTACGTGCTTGAAACTATACGACTTTGCTGTTGAAAGGCTCTGAGCAAACAGGCAAAGGGTTCTAATGTACGACTGTGAGACAGATTCTTGACCCAAACTTTACTTCAAACACTGCAGCACGCAGGGGATCAGTCCAACAACAGGAACCTTAAAGATAAATCATTACAGACTCATTACAGACCACTGAGCGTGATTTCTCTGACGACACAGATCTATATTATCATTATTAACTGCATCAATACTGAGCACTCTCTATTGGTGGGTTGCCCCTCATACATAGACAGGGGGGCACACAGACTTAACTCACTGGCGGGGGAAGGTAATGAGGCACATGTACAACTAATGAAAATAAAACAGGAAACAATGACACAGAGACATGAAGGAAGAGCAGCTGATCTTCTTTCTAACCAACACGATTCCCCCTCAGGGGAAAATGATGAAACATGTTCGGTTACGTTCTCTATGAGAGTGTGGATGTGCCCTCCAGAGGAGAGGTGTGAGGACAAATATGGGCATTGGTTGAGACACAATGACAAAGATATTGCAGTGTGAAACTACTGAGATGAAACCAGGCAGAGTGACACAATGCAGAATAGAAGAGGCATGTGTCCATGTAAACAGGTTACACTGTGTCGAGTTATGCCCGCTTTTAATGTGCAATAACACAGATGCTGACGATGAGTGCTGAAGCAGCGGCATGTTTTATGTGCCCGAGGTCACATGCGAGGCAGTCTACTTCAGAGAACCGTCTCAGTTTACAAGTTTTATCAATACAACTGTAAGTTGTTTGTTGTTGTTGTTGAGAAGTGGAAGTACGTTAGCTTAGGTTTTAAGATAGTACATTATGTGTAATTAGTGTAATTCTAGCCTTTATCGCCTGTCCACGTCGCCACAGCAATTTCAGGCCCTCTTTTTTGACACTTCACACAGGCGCAGTGAGACAAACAGGCACAGACCTTTCCGAAATGGACTTGTGGCTTTGCCTCAACTGGCGAGAGCCTGAAGACAGCCGACCAAAAAACGTCTGACAGCCAGTCGTGAGCAGTTGACGGGTCCCTCAGCCCTGGATCACACGGTGTGTGTGCCAAGGTTTCACAATATGACACTTGAGGGGGAAAAGAATGTACGAAATGCAGAACTACTCTGCCCTTATTTTGCCAGACGTATCACACACTATCAGTCATCTTGCTTTGAGAGACGTGTTTCTTGCTATGTACGGCATGCTTCCCTGGCAGGAGCAGGCAAACCTGTGACAAGTACATCATGTAACAGAATGTATTTATTTATACGAGGGGGGTTGCTCCTTCTCACAGCTCAGGTATTTTGTTAGAAATCACTCCTACTGCACTTTTCAAAACAGTGTTAAGAGTGTGTTTTATAGACAATAAATCTAATTTGGCGATAACAAATAGGACAATAAAAAGCAACAAAACTTGAGACGTGATTCAATTTCCCGGGATGGTCTCCTGCTCTGATGCAGACTAATCACCAGAGGCTGTGTAGGTTGGCACCAGACAATAGGTGAGTTCATGTCTATCTCACTGTTTTGGAAGAGGCAGGGCCACTGGATGGAAAGAGAGAAGTCATCTGTTGTTCATCAAGAGCGGGCGGGAGGAGAGGTTGAATTTATTGAAGCGCACACGGAATTACAGAGGGAGTGAAAATGAGAGGCTGGGTGGTGGCGTGTTACCCCCTTTTTTCTACTCCTCCCTCATTCGTACTCGCATACAAGTAGAATACGTTGGAAGAGACATTTTCCACACCTGAGACGTAGGCACCGGCCATCTGTGATACTCGGCTAGTGTAATATCAGGGTTCGTCCTGCTGGCCAGAAGCTAGACAATCCCTCTTAATACCTCTGTTAATACCCACGAGATTATAGGAAAGAAGTCCTCAGAGGAGGAGGCTCACCTGCCCAGCTGCCCCAGGGCTTGAGCTCTCTGAACCCTCAGCATACACTTTGAAGTCCCCCTCCCTCCCGACACTGACAATGGACCCTCATTACCAGCCTTCCCTTTCCTTTTATCCCTCTCAGTTGTGGTCATCTGGGTATTTTTGGTTAGCTCACTCGTGTTTGAAGATCTTTTTTCTTTCCTATCAAAGACGTGGGTGGATTTTGCTGCTCATTAGCATGTGAGAGCCGATCCTAATTAGGTGCAGACCCAAGAATAGCATTAGCATACTTAGCATGACTGAAGGTGCTGCAGTGAAAAAGGGCAGTAATGTAGGTTAGGATCGCTCATTTCCCTTTCCTATTGAGAGGAAATGCTTTTAATTAGATCCGTCTGTTATTCAGTGAGGTGAAGGTGATGCGAGGTGGGAGGAAATAAGGATGGTCGGGATGTTATGGAGACGCCAACGACAGAAGGAGGTCTGCGGCCAATCGGCGTAACTCAGAGTTAAAAGCCACTCAAATAACTTTCATGGAAGGTTTTACAGTAGGCGGTATTAAATGATATCACCATTAACATGCCAGGTTCAGAGAACAAAACCCAAGTCCATACTACTGTCCTGCTTTTTAAGTAAAGAATTAACAGTGTTTATCATTTTTAAATAAATAGAATAGAAAATTATATAAATATATCAGCACAGTTAGATCACTGTTAATTACTCACCCTAAAACACAGATTTAAAATATAGATATATATATATATGTAAGTGGATACATTTCTATTTACAAATTAGAAAATGGGAATTAAGTTATGAAAACAAGGCCAAATTTTACGTGACAGCTCACACTGATCACCACTATTGTTGCCGTCCGGATTGTGTGAGAGGCTCTGTGCTCACTGCAGCGTGAGACGGCCGAGGGAAAGCTGGTCAAAATCAGTGGTGAGTGCTTTTGTCACAACAATGGCATCAAAAAGCCCAGTGGAAATTTGCTGCCGATTGTGGGGGGGCCGTGCCATTGTTTTGGTAGAGATAACAGCGATGAGGCATAGAGCCGGGCCGTATTGTTTAAAGGAAGACCCCCTGCAATCAGCGACGCAGCTCAAGGCCGCCTTGTTTTTTTTCTTTACAGAGGTGGGATGAGCCGGTGTCCCAGCCACGCTTCACGCTCAATCTGCTTCATTTCTGTTTTCCCTCCAAGATCCAGGATTCCCCAACTTTAAGGGAAATATATTCACATAGAGGAGGACTAGTGCTAGTTTAAAACTCCATCCCTGTTACAAATAACAATAAATGAATAAAATATTTATATATAAAATATATAAAACGAAAACAACTTTTCTGTTGTTGAGATTTTGTTCCATTAAGATCAAATAAATTGTTCGGTCATGTAGGAAAGGATTGAAATATACAATATTTAATTAGTAAAATCTCACGTGAAGATGCTTGACAAACATCTGACAAACATCAAAGGATTAAGGGGCAGTCGACTAATCGATGAATGAACCAATCAGTTTCAGCTCTGACGCAGATCGCTGGAGTTTAAAAGACAATTTGTTAGCCATTTCCTTTGTTTCAGTAAACATCACACTTAACGTGTAACACAAAGGCATACAGAAAAATGAAATATATATTATGGTTGTGAAGTTCTTACAAAGAAAGACTTGAGCATTTACTCTCTTGGGCTTCAGCAACAAAGCAATTAAATCAATGCATTTGCAATAAAGGAGCTCAATCCTTGATGAAGATAATAACTGCTTGCAGCCGAGCCTGAGAGTCACAGCGCAGCCGCAAAACATCCTGTCAACATTTTTTCCTCTGGCACAAAGTATGTCAACAGACTAAGATGACAGAGTGGAGTCTTCCAAAACCCTAAATCCAAAAGCAAACCATGCGGTCAAGAGCTGTTTTTCTGCTTAAACAATGCCGATGATTTCGCACCAACACAGTGATCAAAGTGTTACGTAACACCGTCGATGCTGAGCTTGTTCAGACCTGCAGGACGGCTATAAATTGTGGCCGGCTTGAAGTCGCGTCAGCTACAATGGATCCTGTTTGTGACCAGTTTTGGCTGTGAATCAACGGATAAAGACATCAATAGAAAACTATTTCTCTGCCGTCCGACTGCTACATATGTTGCAATACACATTTATGCCACAACTTTGGTAAATCAACAAATCATACATTGTGTTTGGATTATGGCTTTAAAGCAGGATTAAGTTGTGACTCAAGCTCGGGAGAAATTCAACACAGAACAAAGGGTCTATATATTTGCCTTTTACTTCATGTATCCCCTTATATTGTGTGCTGTTGGCTCCCACTGTATCTAACAAAGCTCCTGGTGTGTCTAGTGCAGAGAAAGACCAATCTAATCCAAATCTTCAGGTGGCCTGACAGAGGTTACAGCCTCTGCTACCCCCACTGATAACAACAGGCAATCAACTAGCCTGTCTGGACACGCGATTTGCTCTATACGAAACAAGCCTCGGAAACTCCGGTGACACAATGCTGCTTGGGAAACAGCTGCGGGGCTTTGCTGAAAGGCCAAGGAGGCCACATCTCTCCAGCCTGCCTCCCTCCTCCTCTTCTTCAGGAGGTGACGGATTTACGCCGCAGCAATAAATGATTTTCAGATATCCTTTTAGATGTGTGTATCTCTCCCTCATTCCAGGATGGTGACTAGTTGTTCTCTCTGCTGAGTTAGTCACAAACGCTCCTCTTCCGAATGGAAAAGGAGACTTTTAGTCATTAAGAAAGACAAACTTGGACTAATTAACATTTTTGATCAAGTCTCATCAATCATATCCATCAAGGACAGAAAACATTTACACTGTGACAAACTCGGTTTGCATTGCTGAGCTGCCTGCAACCTGATCTGCGACAGGTGGAATTGTTTTGTCAGGATTCCATCTCCAAACACTAATTTCCCCCCTTGTCCAAACAAACGCAACATTGCTGGGTGCCTCTCCGTCTTTCCCAGGCCTTGTTTGGAGACAGAGCAGGCCCCAGACATCACCCAGACAGTAAACAGCAGGCACTCCATAAACAGCTACCTGCTCTCAGCCTAATGGGGAGCTGCACAATGTGAGGTCTGGACCTCACAGTCAAACTAATTCCTTGACACGGTGTTACAGGATTGAAGAACTTCACAGCAGGTGCACAACAAGATGGCTTTCATGAATCAACACACACGATCTACCGGTCACAAGCTCGCTTCTCTAACATTTCTAGGCCGCCAGTGTCCAAATAGGATCAAATGAAAGCCATAATGATTATTGTCTGTCAACTCATCTCTCCAGCACTGACAAGTTGTAATCTTAATTCTACTAATAAGAGGATGACCCACATGCATCCTTGGATAAATTCACCTTGAGGACGTTTTGGAAGAATGATGTCACATACTACTGCGCCCCCTCACTGATCAGGCCTGATCCCCGGTTGTAAATTTTAGAAGGTCTTCCAATCCCCAGCAGTCACGTCCCCCTGCTAGCAGGAACTCCACCGGACAATCCACCCCATCGCCAAGACCAATCTCCTACACAAACATCCAGACCCCATAACCATAAATCCCACCCCAGGAAACACACCCCAACCACAAGCTTGCACAAAAACATCCTTCAGCATCACAGGGGAAAGTTACTGCCCAACAAATCTTTCTTTTCTTTCTCCTGAGAGCAGCGGGCCATTAAACCATTATGTAGTAGAATTCGGCTTTTCTCTCGATTGAAGGCACCACCCGCGAGTGGCCACTTCAGTTGGCACGGAGGCACTTGGGTGAGAAGGGGAGGTATTTTCTGCTGGAGATGTTTTTCCACACGGTGATGTGGCCAGCAAAGTTAGGATGCTAAAACTGGTTAAAAATACGGGAAAAGTCACATAATTCTACAAGATAAGAATAGCAGAAATACATCGCCAGTGTAACAGATTGGCTACAATCAGCAGCAGGGTAAACGAGTCCCTGTAAGACTACAACAGAAACTATTTCTGAACATTTAGATCATGTACCTCTCTGAAAGAAACATCTGCCCTTCAGACAACGACACAGTTACAGGCTGGCACTGGGAAACACAGAACAATGCAGTTTCACTGGAGAACAGCCAAATCTTATCAGAGTGTCATGATGACACCAACAGTTTGAAAAAAGACACTGTTTTCATAGTGGAACCAGGACATGCGAGTCAGCCATACGGGTTCCTCTTTAGGGGATTTATTTGGCCTCTTCTCACACATTAACTAGATCGTGCAAAGAATATTTTCCGTCGTCTATTAAGAGGTACCGTGCATTCTCTGCAACTATGCTGTCAGATGTTTGTTCTGTACCCTGCAGTGGATCTGTAAAGAGGGCTAGTGTTTTTTTGTTTCCACCTGAAGCCAAAAGGCTAAAATAAGTGACCCAGACATTCTTGAGCAAAGAAACCTACAAGGAAATAGAATTTTGGACCGTGTCCTCCGTCCTGATGACTATCTGCTGTGTGAACTGCAGCAAAAGCTAAGAGCTCTCACTGTTGACCTAAACTCTAAACACCAATATAAAATGATGTCAAGGTGGCGCTTGTTGCAACAGTTGCATTTTTGAAGAAATGGACAAAATGAAAGAACATGTTCTTCCCAAAATGAGACGTTTTGTCCCTTACAGTTCAGACAACTGTAATTCCTCCGGGATGAGTCAGATAAAAAGTGCATCCACTACTGAACACTGCATTTGTAATCTTGCTACATTTGTTACTCTGATCGTTCTCTTGCACTCGATTAAAAAACCTGTGAAAAACGAGCTAAATAACAGACAACATCTGATGAGCTGCTTACGAGTTTAACACATGAAAACACCTTTTAAAAAGAAAGTATTTTAGGAGTTTTCATGTCAATCCGCCTCACACCTACCACTATTGAAGGCACTATAGCTACAAGTGAACATTTGTTCTAAAGGAATGCAGAGTATGCAGGAGAGTGGGGGGATGGGAGGGGGACAGCGGCTTGGCTGTGTGCAGGGGACTCCTTTTTTCATCCTGATTAAAACCATTAACCAAGCTGTCTTCTCCAAAGCAATGCAGACCCGTCTATAAATATATGATTGAGAATAATCCACCTTGTATTTCTGCTCATTCTGTGATAGAGCACTTCTTCTGGATGCATGTAATATTAACAACGAGGGCGTTTATGTAACACAGTGTAAGAAAGGCTGAGGGACAGGACTTCACTGAACGGCTTGAATGTAGTTTCAGTCATTTGTTGACGATAAACATAAACAGGCAAGTGTTGGTTTGAGACCCCATGATGTCCTGCTGTTGTTCTGTAAGCCCTCCTGTGTTAAGAAAACCCATAATTCCATTCTAGTTGGATATTATGATGAAGTAATCAAATGAAAACAGTGTGAGAAAGTAAGGTTCATTGATCGATGGTGTGTGATGATGAAGATCATCTCGAGACAACACGGGGACGGGGACGGGGACGGGATGGGGGTCACCAATTCATTCAAAACTCTTGCAGTCTCACAGTCTTCCCTTGCATTAGATTCTTTGACAGCTACACTATTGTTGAGCAACTGCACTGCGACTGCATGCAGGTTATGAACGAGAGAGTAAATCTACACCACAATTTGACTGGGGGGGGGGATTTATAGGTGTGAAGTTATTGTTAACTGGTTCTTATGGTGGTGGAGGTCCCCCCCGTGGCTTCCAGTCAAATAAACATGCATGTGCTGACTCCAGCTCAAAACCCTGCAGGTGCCATAAGAGGAAAATAAGCGTCTTCCAAGTTAAAGCCCTTACGAAATGTTTTCAGTAAAAGGAACCATGAGACACACACTGAGTCAAACCTGCTTCTCTGCGTTGGGAATACAAGCCTGCCAGACGCAGCGGGGTGCCTGCTTTCAGCAAAAAGGCAGTTTGCCTGTTTCTCGCACAGGACTCCAGAGACAGACCTTCACAAATATGAGAAGAATAACACAAGAGCTGGCATGTGCCTGATTAACTTCCTCCCCACTTCCCTTGCTACCTCATTCCTGCTGTTCTCAGCTGTCTTCAACCACATGGAAACCTACTGCTATCCTTTCTAGCAAAAGGCTCATACTGCTCATCGCATAACAATAACATTATGGGCGGAGATGCACTGAGAAACAGCGTTAAACCGAGAGTGTAACACTGCCCAGCTCTGCTTGATTCAGGTAATTCGGTTTACAACTCTGTTCAACTGGCTTCACATGATGAAATCGTTCCGCTACACTTGTTGTGGTGCACCACCAGAGTTGCCACCAACCACTGTGCTCGTAGTTCAAATTTCAACTTTGACCTCTGCTCCCCTTTCAATGTGCAACCAATAACATAACAGCTGTACATGACGTAGCTAGAAACCATGTGCAGCTTTTGAAGAAGCGTATGATGGCTTTGGCTCTGCACCACGATGCTCAGCTCCCCAAATGAGCAGAGACCAAATTATTTATAACCATGTGAAGGCAGCTTTGGTACCTACACTTGTGTGAAATCATAACAGGAGGTAGAATTATGCTGTTTATGTGATGTCATCATGATCCCTTTTGAATTTGAATAATTAAAGATAAACAAACATTCAATTTATGTGTCATCTAATCAGTAAAATACACCATACCACAGACTGACGACAGAATATGATTGATTTCATATGTGACCATTTTACATCACTCTCGATTACCAATATGTGAAATGACAAACTACACACAACAGTCTTGGCGTCTTCCATGAGTCGTTCTGCCAAACCACTTATGACAATGTCTGGGAACATTTATCAGCCGTTGAATGAAATTGTAGGGTCATACGGTATGAACTCATCCCCACCAAGAACCGTTGTAAATGGGGAAGCGAATATCCCAAATGTTTTTGTGATGCTTCAGAGCAACACTCAGCACGACATAAGCCAAGGCTCACTTGCAGAGGCCTCACTCCTCCAGCCAGAGGAATGGCTAAACAACTCACTCCCACTGCCAAGACCCGCTATTGGACCTCAGCATGTGCGTGTGTCGGTATGTGACTTTGAACGGTACAGTATTAGAGGTGGTGTTGTTATGGGGAAGCAGATTCCACAGAAGAAAAATCTAAGGATTGCTCACAATGACTAAGAAAACAAAATTGCGAAAACACAAATATCCGTTCTGGTCTCTGTATTTTCCACTCCTCTTTGATATTGTATACATCTAAAGATTCATCGCACAAACAATAATTCACAGATTCATTGATATGGAAGACTTTTTAAGGGGCAGTCCTATAATATGACGTTATCATCAGTGTAAATAATGTTGCTGTGAATCTTTATGTGCATATGTGTGGCTGGAGAGAAATCAAAGTGAGTACCCTGTGGATGCTTTGGTGTGTGCACTGCTTATAGTGCTTGTGTGTAGCAGTGTGTGTGTAGCTCTTAAGACAGTAACAAGACCAGAAGTGCTCCAGCATGGTAGCAGTGAGGCTGTTATCACACCATAAACTGACACTCCACAAATGGTTCTGGTTGTCTTTCGCAGGCAGTTTGTCAAAACAAACTCTGGGCTAACGTTACCATCTTTAGTTTCACTAAACAGCAGTGAGTGGAACTGTATTTTATGGTCTTGGGCACAGAAGGCATCAAGCAAAACAATGTCACTGTATTGGAGTCATGGGCTTATGTTCACTATTTAGGGACAGTTACATGCAAGACCAGAGAGCACTGCTTTGTGAGCTTTAGGTGCGTTTAAACATTGTTTGTGATTCCTGTGAACAAACTGACATCTTGTTGCTACATTCCTAGACTGACTACAGTGGAATTTGCTGGTATAGAATTGTAGATAACTCTAGGATCAATGGTAAACATTAGTGCCAGTGTCTCAGTTCAAAGGGCAAAAGTTCCTCTCTAGAATCGTCAATTTCAGCGCTTTCACAACAGAAGAAGTCATCACAGAGGAGGCAGAGATATTACATTCTCTGGAGACAGTGGCATTGTTAGACCGGCATGCACTGACTTACATGTCTGATTTTGTTAAAGGACTGACGCAACTGGAAAAAGTCAAACTTATCCGTCTGCTCTTATCATGCTTTGAACAGTGATTTAACAACCATCAACCGAATGCAACACATTCCTAACTGTTCCCTGGGGTTTCTTCACATACATTCAAGGATCTCAGAAAAACAGCTATAACAGGAAAGTATCTAACAACAGTCTCCAATGGTGAATTTCTTTCCTATAGTAGGTCATTTTATGGTGTTCCACTTTCCTGACCTCACACAGCCCTTCAACAAACACCTCTGCATTCCTGTTCTTCATTGTCTCACCTTTATACTGGAAAGCCTCCTTGAGGTGGAGCAGCACATCTGCAAACCCCCGCACATCATTCACCAGCTGCATGACATACTCTGGGTCCAATCCTGGTGCTCCCACCAGGCCAGATGCGAGCCCTATGCTGCTCAGGAGGCTGGGGCTCTTGGAGCTGCGGCCCATATCCCAGGTCTTGGTGCATCCAGCTGACAGAGGCTTGGAGTGGTGTCCTGGCCGACCCTGAGTGTGCTTAATCCCACCACCACCGCTGCTGCTGCTGCTGCTGCTCTTTCGTAGCATCCCAGCAGCCAGCACAACTGCTACCCTTTTAGGAGGGCACAGCAGGTCAGCTATCCCCTGAACTGCCCTGGCCCCTGGATGGCTGACACTAAACACAGGAAAAGAAGGGAGGGTGAGGATAGTGCGGATAATTGAGTTGGTTGGTAGAAATTGTGGGGTCTCCTATCCAAACTGAATAAAGTAATATACTGTATACGTGAATTCTTGACCTGTTACAATCGTGTTGTAAAAAAAACAAGACAATACAGCTCACACATTTATCATAAAAAATAAATCACTCCGCCAGTGTAATAGTTGCTAAATGTTGGTCATGACTGTGATGTCCATGTAAATTGAGCTGACACAAACTTTTAATGGCTGTTTTCGTCTCCCGTAAAACTCTTGTGATGTCTCTAGCTGTTATCCATTGAGTCACGATGGGATTAATCTTAATCTAAAACTTTACACATTCAGGACCGTTGTGCTGTTAGCCGCTAGCTTATTTTCATACGTTAACGTAAATGGCTCAAACTGCCCAAAAAACATCACTTTCAGTGTCATAACAATAACAAAAAAATTGCCGATAGACACATTACAAACAAAAGGTTTAAAACCGCGGGAGATGGTTGGAATATTACTTCAAAAACTAAATCTAGCGACATTTTCTGGAAAGTTTACACTGTAAAGTGATGCTAGTGCTGCCCCGGTAAAAAAAAAAAAAAAAAAAGTCGACATGGGTCACAAACTGCTTTGCTGGCATAGTCAAAATACACATTAAAAACTCACCTGCTCGGCACCTAAATGACATAACGTCCAAGATATTGAAAGTTTTGCTTAAGGGAGCCAGTAAAAACCCCAAAGCATTATTGTAACAAAAGACTAACTAACAGAGGTAGAGAGTTATCCGCTTCGAGTCACTGTACATCGAGGGTGCTATCGACAAGACGACAACTTTCAAGTCAATCGTAATTTACTAGTCGGCTTGTCACATGACGGTCCCGACGCGTTTTCATTGGCCGGCTCCCCTCTCGGTGGCTGGTTCGGTGGTGCTTTCACGAGCCAGCAGACTTCTGGCAATCAAAACTTGATCCCACAGAAAAAGAGCAAATTACTGCTATAATCAGTTTTGTTTTAAATTAAGGCGGTCAGACGGGCCTGTTAATGAAACAAAAACACACATTTTAGAGAACACCTTAGAGGAAAGAACTTTGTAATTGCGAATTGCTGCTTAGCTGACTGACCTTTGAGATTCAATAGACATTATCCCACCGAGTGATGTGAAAATGGATTGGTCAAATGAACCCTGAAGGTGGTGAAAAATTATAACTAGTTTAAGCAGTAAATAAATAATTTCTTACTATAATTCATACTAGTATTACTACTCCCATTAGTAGTAGTAGTAGTAGTAGTGTCATAAGTAGCATAACTGCTAGAAATAGTTGGAATAACGATAATAACAATAATGATAATTACCAAATCATACAGAAAATATACCAAATTATGATTTCCTTACTTATTCTGGTTCAAGTAGGCCTGCATTGTTCCGAATATGAACCAAACTATGGGTACCACTGCTGCCACCTAGTGTACAAACTAAAGAATACTCCAGGTCCTGGCAGAGGTTTAGGATTTTGCACAGAATGCTGAACTAGTTCCAACTGTTGTGTGTTCTTGGGCAGGAAGCAGCTGCCAAGTGAATATATAACGTAACTATAGACAAGATACCTTGAGTAGAGTTGAATAATATTTGCCTCTGAAATGTAATGTAGTAAAGTGAAATTAATCTGAATTACTTATGTAAAGTACCAGGAATTGTAAGTCATGTGACACGAGAACACACATACACCGTTTGTTTGTTTGCTTGATCACAGAAAAACCACGTTACAGACTGTCATGAAATTGGAGAAAGGGTGGAGCAAGGGAAAAGAAAGAAACCATATCATTTTGGAGTGGATCCATATGACAGGGCAGACCCAGGATTTGTTTGTTAATTTTCTTTAACTCCTCAGTCCAGGCACAGCCGAGCATAAACCTTTATGGATAAATTGTGCAGATGTAGAGTGACATCAATTAATGTGCAGGATCCCCCGAGTGCGCCCCGATTTTCTTTTGAAAATGCAAACATTGGAAATGTGGATTGAACAAAAGAAAAAAATGTTCATGATACAGGGTTAATCAGTGTTCGTATTTATTTTCATATACAAAAGATGGATGTATTCGCATCTAGTTTATATTTCTAAGCATTTCATCTCACAGATAGTTACCATTCGTACTGTTTTAGTGAAACCGACCACACACACTCGACACATTCACCCGCACACACAGTTCACATAAACAGGGAAGGTCATTCAGTTCAGTCAGACGTCCACTCACACTATGAGAAATATGTTGAATGTAAATCACAGAGGGATTTTTGCTTTCACAGAATTCACACAGGAAAATGAAGAAAACCTTAACATTTGTCAGGTAAATAAAAACACGATAATTGATGCTTTTTTTTTGTAATTTTTTTTTTTTTGAAGATGGGACTGACTCCATGTTAGTGTTACTAACGAGGTACTGCGTGAGGTAACTGTTTTTTCTGTTCAGAAGAAGAGCGGGGTGTTATAAGACAGCATTTGGAGGTAACACGCAATCACAGCAAATCACCCCAACCAGCCCCCACCCCCCCTAATGTGATCGATGTTTTCTGGCACATTATGTGAAAGCACCTGGGACACGTTCAGCTCGCACACAACAATTCAACCCACAGCATTTAACTATCAGGAGGCTTTAAACTTGTATCCTCGTTACAGCACAATCCAGGTGTGATGAGATTACTGATCCACGGAGGAAAAACTGCCAAGTCGCAGCAGAGTTGGATGACTCGAACCATGATATTCAAATGACTATTGCTGTATAATAAATATTGCTGGACCCTTGGATCACGCACACCACTGTTTACATAATGGGGCTCCATTATCACTCAATAATGTGGTGACAGACAAGTCAATGGTTCCATTCCAAACACTAAAACACTCTGAATTGACAGGTTATTTTTTTATACATCCTCTACCAAAAACTGCACTGGCGCAAACGTTACAGACCACTGTTAAAAGTCACCATCTTTCCACAGCACTAATCAAAGCACAACAGATGAGCCTGTGTGTCGTCTAACGTGGCTAAACTATCACTGAACAGGTCTGAACATCACATCAGCGGGTTAATATTGAGGTAATACTGTTCAAACTTGACATGTTGAACGAGCGGCAGAGTTGCAGACGCCACCCGCAAGAAAGCCATTAGGGATTTTTCTTTGTCGTTTATGATGATATACACACACACGCACACACACAGAGCTTATTAATGCAAGTGCTACCTACACAACTTCTGACCCAGAGGAACTGAAACCATTAATCATAGAAATAAGTAACACTTCTATTCTTGAAAATATAATATATATATATATGTATATATATAATCACAGGGATAGTTGTCAAAAATTTAAATATGTAGAGGTGGAATTGAAATCCCTTTCTGTTTCTGTGAAATGAGAACAGTCACGTCGTGCCTTCGTAGTTGTTGTTGTTTTTTTTTTTAAAAAGTAGATCAGTGTTCGGCAACTTTGTGTGTTTACAGGTCTATTTACAAAAAGGATCTGCCTCTCTTCTTTTCGTTTTTTTTGTACAGTGTTAACACTGTGACAAGTGGTCAGGCTCCGTTTAAAAATTAAAAAAAAAAAAAATAAGAATAAGGAAAATCTCCACAGACAAAGAGGCCCAACCGACAATAAAATATCTCAACCACTAAAACACAATCAAATACATAACACAATGTGATATACATGTAGAAAAAGCCTGAGGTACTTTTCAGAATATCTGAGGTCAGTCTGGAGGAGTAAGCAGCTGAGGGCTTACCCAATTTAAAAAAAAAAATAAAAACACAAAAACAGAATATTAGCCTCACATAATATCATGGATAGTTTTAACATGTTAGCGTATATTAACAAAGAATACATGTACATCTACAAATCCTTGAGTATTCTGGAATAGTCACAGCAGCATAACGGACATTCAATGTATGGTATTCATGTTATGATACACTATGGCATTGCATTTGAGACAAAGGCAACCATTTGAGCTCTCCTTGCATGACATACAGTGACTGAGGTATCTGGGAACTGGTGTACGACTGAGTTTGTTTCAACAAACACCCATGAAGATCAAAAAACAAAAACAAAAATAAGAAAGAAAAAGAGAAAAAACAGACATGTTGCTTACTCAAGTATGGCGCTTGCAAGGATAAATCCCAACTACCTGTCCATGATTCTTACTTTTTAAAAACGCTCTGTCCATCTTCACATCACTTAGTCTCTCTCTCGCGCGCACACACACACACACACACACACACACGCACACACACACACAGTTAAAAATCAAGAATGTGTAACATTGCAACTCCAGACAGCGTTCGCCAATGCCCCTGGCACTGGCAAAAGGAGTAACTCTGAAATTCTACAATTAAAAAAAGAAGCCAGGAATATGTCCATGATAGCTAGCTGGATAGCTTCGCTCTCAACTTAGAGAAAATGTTCCAAAGAAGCCTACTGGATACCTGAGAGGTAGTTCCCCAGGGACAAGACGTCGTGTCCCGAATCTTCAAGAAGTCCAAATGTCTAATACAACTGCTCAGCACCCATTACGCTCCCTCCCTTACAATAAAACAGCTGTGCTCCAACCTTTTTGATCTTATTCACTCTGAGGCATTCACAGGTTTAAAATAAGGGAGCAAACTCGAGTTTAAAAAAAAAAAAAGAAAAAAAAAATCGAGAAGCTTCGACCCCTGAGGAAGATGAATATATTTTGTCTAACAGTCTCAAAGCGGTTCCTCCTAGGTGTGCAGCACATCGTCCGAGGTTTGGAGCAAAGGTTCGTTTCATTTGGCCGCAGACGATCATGACCAGACAGGAAAAAAAGAAAATAAAAACAACAACTAATGAGGTAATAAAAAATAGACTAACACAAGAGAAATACATGAGGTAATGACAATTAAGATTTGACACATGGGTGTTATCAGATGTGCCCATCGCATAGCTTATACTACTTAGAAACTACAGCAGATGGATGTGTTAGTAAGATCTGACTCTCAACACCGAAAAAACAAAACAAAAAAAAAAAAAACAGAACAAATACCAGTATTGGGATAAAATAGCAGCTGCATTCAAATTGCTAGTTGTTTTTTTTTTTTTTACGTTTTTAAATATTCACGGAGATCCGCTGAGTTTGGATTCGAAAAAAAGAAAAAAAGTCAGGAGCTTCGGGTGAAGGATGGTGGTCACCCGTTCAGGTACTGGACTCTTTGGGAGGTAGGTCCTCGTTGGTGAGAGACGTCACAATGGAGACGGGGCTGTCTGAGGTAGTGCTGCTGATCGTCCTGGAAATCTGGCCGATGCGCTCCTCCACGCAGCCGGCGGACAGGCGAGCTTCCGCGTCGTGGTCCCAGCATTCCTCGATGGTCTCGCACATCTGGCTCAAGCCCTGCAGCCACAAACAGGATGTTAGAGGACGACGTATAGAAACTGCAGGATGACTGAACCAGAGCCACTTGAATGGGCCTTTCATAGGATAACTATAATTGACTCAGAGGACCATGACCTCAAAACAGAGAAGTGGATTCACTGGAAAAAAAGGATGTATGACATTCTGTTATTACGTCTGAATGTGCAGCAGCCATTCTTCCACTGTTACTCACAGGATGTTTGAGCCAGCAGTCTTTAATGGCTGGACGCATTTTCTTGTGCACGACCACATCCTGCAGATCCTCCAGGGATGGATGCTGGCCTATTTCATCCTCGAACGGCAGCATATACTCGCCCACTGTACCTGCGGAGCAGCAGCGAGGCCGCAGGATGAAACAGAGCATTACACACAGCCCGAGGAAATAACGCCGAATTAGAATATGGAGAGCAACAAAACCAGTTGTGTATGTAAGTTTAACCACATTGCACCCGTTAACCTACATCACATGGCTTTTACAAAACAAAACAAAAAACGAGTCCTTTGTTTACTAGACTAGCCCGGAGCACTGTGACCTTTCACCTTCCGGGTGAAGCAGCATTCCTGCACTGTTTGTCTCACCGTTGGCCTCTGTGCAGCGGGACACCAGCTCCCACAGCACTAAGCCCATGGCGTACATGTCTATCCTCAGGAAGGAGTCTCTCTGGAAGTTGATGGCTCCCTCCAGCACCTCTGGGGCCATGTAACGCCTCGTACCCACCTGGCAGGACAATGGAATGCAGTCTTTATGAGTGCGTGCAAGAATGTTTATGACAGCCACTGATGCTATCAGACTAATACGACGTATATATGCATGTATATGTCCAGATTTTGCAATGTGGTGTGGCGGATTAATGGGATTAACTTTCTTTAATTTTTGCCATATTTGGTATTAACACCCTGAAATGTTTACCTGGCCATGAGTGTCTCCTGGAGGTTTCCCTGGTTCAAACCGTACAGCGAGCCCAAAGTCTCCGATGATTGCTGTCAGGTCATCTCGCAGCATCACATTTTTACTCTTGAAATCCCTGCGAAAGGAAAATTTATACACGCTTAGTTACGCTTAAGAGTCCGTTGGCCTGTAGGTCGATTATCAAGAGCTAATTTAATTCGGATGCAATCCCCTACCTGTGCGCTATGGTGGGTTTGGGTCCTTCTCCCTTGTAGCTTGGAATGTCCTCATGGAGGTAGGCCAAGCCGCGGGACATGGTCTCTGCTATGAGGCACAGATCACCCCAGCTCACGTTGTTCCCCTTCAGGTGGTCCGTTAATGACCCCTGCACACACACACACACAAAACACTCTGAATATAACCATTCCAGAGACTCTCACTTATGTCAGTTGGTGCATGAGGGGAATTATACACCATTTTCACAGGACAATTGCGGTGGTTTGAAGCCCCGTTTCCCCATGTGTTCGACTCTAAATAATTAATGGGCGGAAATGACAACTGTGAAACGGCTGCTGCGGCAGGGCATCAAAGTAAGAAGTGTCTGACAGCATTACGGATAGGATCCCAACAGAGGTGGACATGTGTCTAACAGGTAACGGAGGTGTTGCTCTGAAGTCCCACCGGAAGGTGAGATGAAGGAAGACGACAGTCAAGCAGAGGAAGATGTGTACGACACCAACGTAGAGAGAGAAAGGTTCTTCAAAGAGACATGTTAATGACGCGGTCACGTTATTAGCTGAAGGTATTGTGTTGGCCTAGTATGATCCAGCAGTTAGACACACCCATCTCTGCAGGGATCGTTTCCAAAATTTTGACGTTTTATAATATGTCTGATAATATTCACAATCCTACTACAAATGATATTTTGAAAAACCTGCAGGCTTTAAAAATATACAGTTAATCTAAGCACCTGCGTTCTCCGAGTTCTTCTCTACTCGAGGTCCTGCGGTTCAGACCTGACTAATAAAAAATCCCGTCTTTAATAAAAGCTGTGATGCTCTTTTTGTTGAGGTAAATAAAAAGGCCTCTGCCAATATTGGAAAATATACAGCGATTCCAGTCAACATAGAAGCCCTATATCCAACATTAATCTATTTCATGTGGGTTTGTTTATATATATATTTATATATATATGTTGTGCACTCACCCTCTCGTGAAACTCTGAGATGAGCCACAGCTCCGACTCCAGGTTGTTTCCGTGCTTCTCTGCAGCGATGTAACGCAGGATGTTTTCATGCCGCATCCCCGGCGTCAGGAATATGTCCCGCTCGTTTTGCCATGACTGCTTATCCTGGAGATGCAAAGAACCCCCACCAAGGTTAAGGTCATGATGATCTATACAAGCGTTTCAGTACAGATCTCATGAAGTTGCCTTGATGAAGTGTTGACCAACCTGAACGGGGAAGATCTTCACAGCAACGTATTCGCTCATTAACTGAGCTTTCCAAACACAGCCGAAGCGCCCCCTAGCTTTGATTTCCAGCAGCTGCAGAGGTTTCAGACCCACCAATGGGGATGGAGGAGCCGGCCCAGGGTCCTGAATACCAAACAAGCAGGGTCAGTCAAATTTATTAACAGCACAACATGGCTGAGAACAAACTCCATCCAGAGAGAACAGAAGGATGTTTTTTGCAGAGTTTTAGCTGCTCAGAAAGCCATTAAAAAAACAACACGGTGTAAAGCCTGTCTCACCTCACTCAGGTCTACGTGTCCGTAGGGAGGCTTGCGGTGGCGGTACATCCACAAGGCCAGAACGAGGGCCAGGGACAGCACACAGAGAGGCAGCAGGGAGTACACCAGCACGTTGAGCAGGGACGGCACTCTGGGCGGAGGCCGGATTTTCACTGTCCAGGAGGAACACGATAATTACTGCACGTCAAACTTTAAGACACGTATGTTATCGGACTGAGACCTCGTTCTAGAAAAGACAACAGTTTAATCGTGTCTGCGACGGATGAGAACATTAATCCCTGTTGGAAATCTGCTCCTTTCACCTTGTAGTCAGCTGGGATATGCAAATAAAAGATAGTGAAATTCTGCAATACGATAGATCCAAATGGACTCAATGTACTTCAGCAAACAGTGAATTGCAAAATCCGCCAAATTCAATATCATCTCCTTTTGTCGCTGCACTAAGACTGGTTCTACACCAAACACATATAGACAAGGTATCACTTAGCGAAACTGCTCTGTGTGGAACTCAGAGTTCCTGAGCACCAGTGTGATATCCATGGTGACTTCACTAACAAGAGAGGGAAAAGCAAAGACCGTCTTTCTCGCCTGCACTATATGCAGCATGCATTTGGCACTACTCACCTCGGTTGCCACTGCCGATCAAGTCAGGCAGGTGGGTGAATCGTTCATTGCAGTAGTTGCCCTCGCAGCAGCAGAAGAACACCTGAGGGTTTTCCTCCATCGAGACACACTCTTGCCTAAAAGCGAGGAATGACACAACCCCGCGTTAGTGCTCAGATAACCAAATACGGCCTCCCAGATACACGTCAAAACTATTTTTAGTAGCGGTGAATGCAATGCAGAGATGTAGGCTTGGAGAGCTGTTTTTATATACCTCCTGCCTCTGCTGGACATAAACCCGCTAGAGACAAAGCAATATTTGTTCTATTTATTGCCTGGACGCTCACTTTAACCCATGTGGCTCCTCGAGATTGGCTGCCGGTGGTTTTGCCGCCGGGTGAGCAACTTGTTTTTGTCTTACGGACAGCGTCTTAATAACCGTTATATTTATTAACCTCAAGGACAATAATAATAGTTTTACGCAGTACGCACAGGACTGCACATGAACAACATGATTAAACTCTGCGTTGTTGTCCTTTAACATGCAGAATTGCCTACATGTTAGTTTCTTCAAATCTATCGTGGATCTATTCAATCAGGAGGATTGTCAGCTAATAAATTCACGATAAATTTCAAGATAAATCCGGAACGTGTTCGTGGAAATACACACTAAGAAGAAACGTATGTTTGATACATGAAAGGCCGGAAATAATTGGTTAAGAATTCACATTTCCTTCATGAAACGTGCCATCATGCTCGCCTTCATACAACACGGTGGTAGGAGAACATAAGACTGGAAAGTTTCATCATGTCTCCACAACCGGCTCCCGACAGTTCAAAAACTCTCCCAAACTACTCCGGAGTGGCCCGGAGCCACCGTATCTCTCTGCCATCTTCAGGCTGTGCACACCGAGCTGTATCCTGTGAGCCGATGAAGGCTTTCTGGGAAATCCCAGGGAGACTACATGGGAGATCTGATAGTCACAGGGAGTTTTGCCCAACATAAAGCTCTGCTTTTGGAAATAACACCCCCCCCATCCGTCTTAAAGAGGAACGGGCCCAAATATTCTGAAGACAACATTATGACAGAAACTTTATTCCACCTCAACTTGTTCAGCAAGTGTGGAATATATTAACACTGAATAATTCATAGTGAATGAGCTAGTGATGTTAGCGCAGTCAGCTATATGCATGTACAGGTAGATATATATATATATATATCTTTATTAATGTATGTTTAACTGGTCTTTAAGTGGTCGGAGGTGGATGGTGGATAACATTACTCACTCCTCCCGAGGGGGTTTGATGAAGAGGACCACATGTATGAGGTCCTTTTGTGGAACATTAGAAACACAGTTGGATGCAACTCGGGTCATTTTATATCTGTTGAATGATTGAATCATCTCAGATCAACATGAGCTGGTAAACCCATTAATGGTGTAGCGTATAAAAATGTATTAAACACTGACATGCATTCCCTCTCTGCGTTTCATGCCTCAACTCCGATTGTGAATAATCGATATGTGTTTCATTGTTGATAATCCACAGTAAATATAATACACATCAGTTAGGATGAATCCTGAGTCTCTTTACGTTTGTCCCCTTTGTAGAGTTTGGACCTTCTTCAGGCTGCAGCTAATGATTTCCAATACCCGTCGATCTGTTGCTCAGTCAACAAGCTTCCAGAGTCCAAGATGATAAGTTATATTTGAGGACAAAAACATCGAATCCATTGAAGAGATGATGAGTAACTCCTGTTTGAGAAGGTGTCACTAATTTATCAGTTGTCATTATCTCCAAATCTTGTGTCAAGTACGTGATTAAACCGACTTCTATTTATGTCGCGGGTCAGAGGACTCCAGATACACAGAGGTGAGTGTTCCGCTGCCCTCATTATCTTTGGGCGAGATACCTAAATGTGAACGTGTGGCGGCGACGACCTCGCCCGGTGACCTCACCTGTCATAGCAGTTAAAGTCATCCAGCCAGCAGCCTTTCTTCACCAGCTTGATGGTCCCTGAGGAGTTGAGCCAGGAGGCATAACAGTGCAGTCGCTTGTCCTTCTCCACCTCGCAGCGCTCGAAGCCGCTCTGGTTGGTCCTCTCCGTGCGCCAGTTGTCATTGTAGTACACACACTCCCGGGTCTCCGCTTCACCCAGACTGTACCCTGGGATGGACAGAAGGCCTCAGTCAGCTCACATCGTAATGAATTGAAACCCCGACTGCGGAAGCGCAGGCGTATGGTGCAGGATCCGCTCAATGCCACGAAGAAGCATCTCTGAGCAGAGCCCTCTATCATCATTTGGGCATGCGGCCAAGTTTTGAGAGCCCTCTGTAGTAAAAAGGGAGTTCCTCTGGGCTAAGAGATTGTTGCTGAATAGTGGTTCAGCGTAATCCCATTCACCATTTCAGCGCTTAACAGCTAAAAAGGAAGAATTTAATTAGCTTTAAAAGAAACAATACTATTGTATGGAATACTACGTCCATAGATAAGGACTCCTGGATTCTTCTGGAGTGTGACACATATGGAAGGACAGATAAGACCTTCTTCTTTAAAAGGGGCTTTTACTGTCATTTAGCAGGAAACCGTTTCCCTGACCAAGCTGGAACGTGACAATAGCTGCCACTCTACCTCGTGTTGCTCTCTATTGCTTTTATTATGCCTGACAGTGGATTTAATGCGGTGGGCGCTCCACAGATGTGCACACAACATGATTTTGATGAACAATGAGGCAGATAACATGTCATTCAGGACACGGCTCGGACGTTCGTGCCCTAATCTTTGTTCACAGAAAAAATAGTGCCTGTCTCTTTAAATCCCTGCCTATAGGAGGCTGCCCATCCCCCCTCCCCCACACACGCACACACACAAGTGTGTTACCCCCACCAACACATTGGGCACACACACGCACACACATACATACATTTAGTTGTCCAGCAGCAAACAATGGACTTCATAATAGCATATAGGGAATTCATGCAATCATCAAACATGCTCATTATTAAAAAAAAAGGAAGTAAGGAAGGTAAGAGAGAGAGAGAGAGAAAGAGAGAGAGGGGGGAGAGAGAGAGAGAGAGAGAGAGAAAGAGAGAGAGAAATGGTGCTCCATTGAGGCGAGATGGCATTTGTGATATCTGTGGTCACATGATCCGGGAGGACTTTTACTACAAGATCATTCCCCAACCCCCCTCCCCCTGTCACTTACTGAGGCTTACACCACAACAACATGAATTCAGCAGAAGCAGCTTACTTACTATAGAGTCCAAGCCCTAATCTATAAACCTTAAAGGCATTAGCCCGGCGCTATTTGGCACACAAGAGACAAGCCGTGCCCCAATGAACATTTTATTGTAGTTACAAGGGGGAGAGTATATATATATATATATTATTTTTTTTAAATGAACACTTTAATAGCTAGCTGGTGGGATATAAGTTAACAGGTCATCCTAACAAAAGAAAAACAACCCCTCATGCTCAATTTCACGTGGTAGCAAGTCACATCTTAGGAAGGGGGGGAAGACGTGGAAGTCAATATCTGACGTTAAAATCAAACGTCTTTTGATCCATACAAGGTTTCTAAAAATGATAAAATAAAAAGAAGCAGGACTGTTAGCCACCAACAAGCGAGGAGATGTGTTAGCTTCTAAGGTTTCAGGATGTTGGTGCAGCTGCTGCCTTCTATTCCTGCCTCCGTTATAGGAAAGGGACGCAACAGTTTCAACATTGGGGGTATTATTCGGTTTCCAGTCGACACCGTGTCGTTAGACATAAAACACATTTAAAGTCACTACTTGAACGAGTGTTTTAAAAAGGGATTAGTAGATTAGAGAATAAAACATCTGAGGGTTCGCTGCCAACGGAGGAAAAAAGAAAGTTCAAACAACTAAAGAAACTCGCTGGCGGGTACAAACACACACACACACAAAAAAAAATTCCACTCGACGGAGGTTTTCTTGTTGAGCAGCTTACCTGCGCATAAAGTTCCCAGAAGAAGTGAACAAGTCAGCCATGAAAAAGACATGTTCCGTTTCAAATACAGGACAGATATTTCCTCCTCTTTCCGTGGCGAACATTAAAAACCTCAGGTTGTCCGAAACATCAGTCCAGGATCAAACAGGACCACAGGCCTCCAGCGGGCTAACCACCAACACCACCACCACCACAAGCAGCAGCAGCGGCGGCAGCGGCAGCAGCAGCGGCGGCGGCACAGCGCGTGTCAATAGCCGCGACGCTGCAACAATGTTGCAAGAAAAAAAAAAAGACAGCGGCGATTAACTCGCTGCCGGCGCGCTACTCGGACAAAAGCCGCCGCATTACAGGTCCGAAGTGGCTTCAAAAACCAAATAAAAGCGTCCGAAACGAGAACCCGGCGCTCTTTTTAAGGGTTATTTCACTTGAATAGTAGCACCGCTGCGTCGGGAGGTCGGTCGGGGGTTTACATGCATGTTACTGATCTGTGTCCAAAATGGCTTCTAAATGGGGGAATGGGCTGCAAACAGGGAAACCCGGATGTGTAAACACAAAGAGGGGAATTCAGGCATCCAGCGGGTGACCTTAACACGACACCGAGGAAACCGAACGGAGCCTTTTCTCGCCGTCTTATCGACATTTTTCTCCTTATTTTTTATTTTTTTCCACATCACATTAGAGGATTTATGTGTTGTTGGTTTTTAAACGTGGTGATTTTGTCGGGATGATCCGGCTGATATCACTTGCACTTTTTCTGTGTGTGTGTGTGATCACTTATTGTCTTCCCCCTTTTTTTCTCGGTTCTCGTCCATTATTAGGTGTTTAAAATTAAAAGCGCTGCTTAATTTCTCCCTGATTTTAGTAAGTGTAGATGTAAAGGTGCGCTTCTTTGTTTTTCCTAAATATCGCACTGATGCGATGTTTCGAACAAAGGCGATGAAATGCAGCCTTTTTTTAAAAAGTCGACGTTTAATATAATCCACTCTTAACATATACATTTATACAGAACAGCGTCTTATGTGAGTGTAATACTCAAAGACACAAGTAGTAGTAGGATAATGTTGAGTTTTTTTCTTCCTTCCTCTATCGGAATGATCTTTTATGCATAAGTGGAGGTGCTAAAAATAGCTGGCCTATTTTGAAAGTAACAGGATACAATAAATGCTATTTAAAAAATGTATTCCTTCCTAATTACTCATTTCACGTGTCAGATATAAATGACATCTCACACAGGAAATAGCATCTAAAGCAACGCTTTTCATCCTAATGACAACAAGTATATGACGATTATCTTCCCCGGTTTATAATTGTGGTATTTCAGATGATAATTGCTAAATAATCTGTGATGTTACGTGTAATTAGGTGCTTTGTGACAAAGATGTAAAGGCTCAAGCCTAAAGACAATGATTTTCAGAGTATTTAATATTCAAGTCTCCCCCCC
>CAAKHC010015580.1:144497-159251 GCA_901007825.1 Macroramphosus scolopax | reverse complement strand
GGGGGGGGCGTGAAGTGTGAGAATCATATGACAGGGGAACCACCACTCATCCTTTTTTTTTTTTTCTTTTTTTTTTTTCAAAATCAAACCCACAAAAGGAAAACGAGGATGACGGAGGGAATCGGGAAATACTGATAAATAACAGTGGAGTCAGAGCCATAAATAGACAGTATTGGATATTTAGGACCCTGGAAGGGGTGGAGTCAGCTGTGGTGGAGGAGAACTGGCAGCTAGCCTTCAAGTAACGGGATATCCCAGTGCAGTGTCCTGTGTGATGATTGGGCGGCTCTACATCATGGAGCAGGACGTCTTTCCTGGCTGCACGCCACCGTCCATCTTCTCTGCCTCCAGTATCATCCTCCGGAAAACCTCCACGGCTGTCTGGGAGAGAGCGACACAAACACATAGTTGTTTAATTGTCTGGCTGTTGCACCGAGCTGTAAACACAACAACTATGTTATCCTGTTGTCATTTCATATTCAAAACATGCCGCTGACACAGAGCAGCATTTATTCGGAGCTGTCTGTGTTTTTGTCCGGAATACGAATGCAACGACAATATTTACTGCTGGTTTGTTCACCGTCGACTCCTCGGAGGGAAATATAGGTCTCTTAAATTGTTGTTCACTGTCTCGGGGGTGTTTGGTGCTCAGCAGAAAATGCATAGAATGAAAGTGTGTGTGTTTGTGTGTGTGTGTGTGGTGGTGGGGGATATAATAAAACCGTTAAAGGGGCAAGACTGACCTTCAGACCCTCGTTATGGGTCAAACGCCACAACTACTAGACTACACTTCCCATAATGCAACTTGACTGACTCTCTTTGTTCGACTAATCGAACCTCGTTCATGTAATTTATGAGGTTGCGCTGGTCTGTTTGTAACACAGATTGTGTATTAAAATGTTTCCAATCCGATCACATCATGCGATAAACATATAAAGGGATATTTAATAACAACACCCATCATCGAGTGTTTCCTGGCGATGATGCTCGTTGCTCTTACCTGGTTCTCTTTAGCGGAGGACTCCATGAAGGCAGCGTTCCAGGATTCAGCTAATGCTTTTCCCTCTTCACAACTGATTACTCTGAAAAAAAAACACACACACAGCAGTGAAAGTGCAGCAAGCCAGTCAGTGAGGAGAAAACGTGTAGGTGTTTCTTTTTTTGGCTTCAGCCCGACTCCGACCAACTTTAGCTTGAGCTGTATTATTTCTATTAATGGTAGTAGCACTAGTAGTGGCAGTATAATGATTATTATAATTATTATTATACATCTCTATTTGCAGATTCAACCCGACCGGGCGAGGCAGATGGCCGCCCACCCTACAGTCATGTGCTTGCTAAGGGGGAACAGTTGGGCGGAGAGCGTGACGTAGACCTGCTCTATATGTAAAGCGCTGTGAGATAACATCTGCTATAAATTGACACTATAAATAAAACTCTGTTGCAATCTGCTTTTATAAATGCTTCCATGGACCTTTAACACACAAACTTAGTGCAAACGGCTTAGAACATCTGCGTGACACACATCAACATCTGCTCCGTATTTCCATTTGTGTCATCCGTAAGTCCTTTTCTACCGCCAAGAAGCAAAAATTACAATAAATTACACAGAAATGATGATTTAACCTGGCAAGCGCTTTGACCCTGAGGCGTGCAGTTAACCTACTGTACAGTCTGAGCGTGTTTGAGGACGTACCGCTCCATATGTAGGTCGTTCTTGTTCCCAACGAGCATAATTGGTACTCTGCAACGGACGGGAAAGACATATGTCATTAATGTCTTTGATGCATGACATAATTCCTGCTTCCCGGAGCGCATTGGATGGTAAAAATAAGAAGCGGCACTCACTGAACTTTCCCAACCATGTCCAACAGTTTCTCGTGGATTACTTGGACAACTTCAAAGCTGGGAGGGAAATAAGAGGAGGAGCGTTGAGCAATCAAGGACAGACAACAGATACTGATAATCCTTTTTTTTTAAAAGGATACCTTTTATTAGATGTAACTGAATAGACCAGGATGTAACCGTTGATATCTATGGAGTACGTCTGAGGGAAGATGGAGTACTCATCCTGGAGAGAGAGACGGAGATTTGGAGGAACATTAATATGCAGCGTTAGAAAATCGGAAACCGCCGGGATTAAAAGTCACACTGGTGATTTAATGAAGCAGAATTAGCGCCTGACATCCAAAGCCGACTTATGAAAAGTGTGTGCGCTGATCGTCCTGTCAATCATACCTGTCCTGCCGTGTCCACCAGCTGGAGGTGGTACTCTTGTCCGTTTATTGTGATCATTTTTGTAAATGCTGCGGTTAAAAAAAAAAAAAGGAGGCAGATTAGAAACTGGAAAATGACACAATACACACACACACACACACACATACTGCAGCAGAGATGCAGCAAGTCGCCGTCCATCAACCGATAACAAACAAGGAAGCCGACTGCATCTTCATAACTCAATGTCTTGAGTCTGCAGATGAAGAGACAAACCGCATACGACACAGGCCTAGTTATGGATCCGTTTCACGGTGCAGAGGACCACCGAGTTCATCCAGCGCAGGAATGTCGATATCTGCCAGGAGATGGGTCAGGATCGAGGGATTGGACCGCCTGCAGCACTCCACTTTATGTTAGGGTTTATTTATAGATACACACTCGCAGGATGGAATGTGAGCAAACATGTAGGGAAGAGTGAAACAGCCTGCAGGTGCACTCAAATCTCTAGAGTGTCTGGAAATATGTGTGTTTGGGAGGTTGATGAATTCATGTACAGTATGTTCTCTCTCTCTCTCTCTCTCTCGGCGAAGATGGGCCTACGAGAGAGGCCAGTGATGTCCAGTGCTGGTAAGATTACATTCCAATCAAACAGCACTCCCTCCCGTACTGGGGGGGATAAAATCCACTGGTGGAGTGTTCAGACACATCGACTCGCAGGGAACACTGCACCCTGCTGGGTAACAAATCAGGCTCCTTGTTCTCTGTGAATCAGTGTTATTGTATTGAATCAGTGTTACTGTATTCTCTACAACCTTTAATTACTTCATTGCGGTGCTGATTATTTTTAAATGTTGTTTTTCCTATGTTAATCACTTCATAACGCTGAATAAGAAGGTGTCAATAAAGATTTATTTTGAATATTTGACGTGATAAAACATGTATAGGAAGATGAATCCTCCTCTTATCGTGTGACTGAGACTCCACACTTAAAGGGATCATTTGTAAGTATCCAGCTTGTCTCGTTATTCTTTTTTTTCTTCTTGGAGAAGGGAATCACTGCGGGAGCCGTACCGGAGGGATGTTCCTATATGCTTCTCGGAGAAGACGGAGTTATCATACATAACTAACTGTCTCTCCGGGGAGCTTGTCACCTGGCTATGGTGAGTCACAGTAATGAGAAGGAGCTGCGGCTCATAGAAGCTGAAGTTACAGTATGTAACTGTCCCTGGAGCTCGCCCCCTTACTATCAGGAGTTACTGTGGCAAGAAAGAGACACTGTTGTACGAATGTTCTACTCATAGAACCTGACGTTACAGTATGGAACCATATCTTTATATATAGCTATATGTAACTTCCTATCTCTCTCCAAGGATCTTCACCTGGTGATAGTGAGACATTGTAGTAGGGTTGGAGAACTAAACTTTCAGGTGTTATGCTGCCCCCTATTGGTTAGGAGGGTGAAATACAGCGTGCTAGCTTGTTCAGATCACTTACATATTGTGTCTTTAATTGAGTGACGAGGTGACAGCTTCACTATTTACATGAAATTTGAGCTGCCTTTGGAAACTTGATGACAATTTCTTTCATCAAATAACATTCACAATATTGATTTCAACCATCATAATAAAAGATTGACCAGGGTAATCTTTTTTAAACAAGTGATTATCAGTTAATATCATAAAAAATAGTCTTTTACCTTCATGGCGAACATATCACAGGTGCCACTACACCCATTATATTTAATGTAGCTGTGGTTTGCTACACCTGGATCTACACCTGGATCTACACCTGGGGGAAACATTGTTAGACTACAATGGAGAAAAAAAAGTCCACTTACTGTTTTCTATTGTTGGGTCATAGGAGTCAACAAACTGGCCTTCAACAAACTGAATTGTCAAAGAGGACTTTCCTACAAAATACAAACGAGTACGACAAACAAGGAGTCAAAAACAACGTGGCAAAGAAGTGTTTTCAGCCTGTCAATCATTCCTGTGGCTTAGATGTATGTTCAATAATCGACCATTGGAAAAGCAGCATCACCATATTTCATTACAACAAGCAATAACATAAGATATTTAAATATATACATGGCCTATACAAGCCTCTCTCAGTGGAAATATGACAGGAGTTTGAGTTGCAGCTGGGCCTCAGTTTGTGCTGTGCTATCCCGCCGTGTTTTTTTTTACCGCATACAAATTGCGCTTCTTTCGGTTTGTTTGCGTTAACATAATTGGCCTGTGATGCTCCGAAACCTCCAGGCCTCCACGCAGCGGGAGCTAACGCCAGCCGGGCTGAGGTCACTGCGTGTTAATGGGAGACAAGCGAGCGTAAAAATATGTCCAGTGCGTGTTTTTGAAAGGCCTGCTGTCAGGGCCGCGGCTCACCTGGTGGCGCTCGTCGGGCCGCGCAGGGATGCTGCGTGACGGACCACCGCTGTAAACGAGGTCCATCATGGGAGGCGTAAACCGCTCTCATGATGGGTTTAAATGGACCCTAAAGGCCGCTGAAAACGAAACCATTCGCAGCACGCGCGGCCCCTTCACATGTCACCACACCATCTCCGCGTCGTCTGCTCGGAACTCACCTACGGATCTGTACCCGAGGATGGCGATTTTTCGTGATTTCGGCTGCGGCATGTCTCGTTCTGGTTATCGCATCTAGTCCCCGGGGTCTACCGCAACCTCCAACCATCCAAATGCAAGGAGCGCAGAGATTCGCACATACAGCCTCCAGATGACAGCAGGGATCCCCGTTCTTTTTTCTGTGTTTATGAGAAAGAAACTGCACGTCCACAGCTTGATTAGGATGTTATTTCAGGTCATATGAAAAAAAAAGCATGGAGCGTCTGTGGGTCTACAATAACTGCGTCACTCCCCTTTGCGATGTAATGATTTAGTAATTACTCCTCCGCTCTGATTGAGTGCACGCGGAGGAAAGGCGGGCCTTGATGCCTGTTGTAAAACGCTGATTGGACGAGTGCGCTGTTCGTCGCCCGCGTCCTGACACGTGATTGGCTCCGACGAGCGGTGTGACGTTCTGGGTGGCCGAATGCAATGTCGTTCATATGTTTAGGGTCAGGAAGCGAGGGTGCTGCTCCGATGAAGACGTCATCTTTTATTGATGTTATGCTTGTGCAGGACACGTTGTCGTTATATTGTCTCCGACAAGGATGTTTTGTTTTCGTTTGGTTTTCTGTCTGTGTGATTGCAGGACAGTGCAAAAACTATCTCGCCGATTTACATGAAACTCAGTGGAGGGTAGCAGCATCTGCCAAGGAATGAAGGACCCATTCCATTTTGGTGCAGATCAGGATCACGGGGCAGATACAGAATATTTTATTCACATTTTTTTTTTTTTTTTTTTAACATAGCAAGACGAGTTTCTCTTTATTATTGACATTTCCATTAGTTTCTCAGGAAATATTGCATGGATCTGTATTAAAAAAATCAGGCATATTTATAATATTTTTGTAAATTTTTGCAGAAATATAGAATGCTTTTATTTGTAGATTTGCATTATTTTATTCTGCGAGATTGGGATTTTTATTTGTCATTTTAATATTTTTCTTAGGTAATATTACAGTGAGCTTTATGAAAAACAAATAATCTTTTCTCAAAAGGAGCAATGGGGTCATAATACATTTAGTAATCTGACTATTACCAACATCAAATATAAATGATAGAAACATGTGGGTATTATGTTGATCATCTTTACAATATAAGGTGGTAAAAGATAAATAAGTATACTGTGTAAGGGACTTACTATATAATTAATGAATCATTTAATTAGTCTTCATCTTTAGTTACTTTGCAAGCTGTTTTAAATTCTACTAAAATATCTTCTATCACCAATATGAAATATAATATAATACATTATTAAAGATTAAACTACAGCAGTGAGCAAACACAATCCAACTCCATCTGCTGATGAAGATGGAGTTTATCACGTGATATGATCAAAAGCTAATTGCCACACATTTCTTCATTAATTATCTTTATTGCACCACACTTCTGAATTAAACACCTGTGCTTTTACAGTTTTAAGGCAGGTCTTCATAATGGCCAGTAGATGTCCCCATAGCACCATTTATATCACATGCAGGACCTGTTTGATACCAGACCATCTGTAAACACAACTACCCACGATACTGTATATTCCCATAGAAACATAATTACTGTTTATTTTGATCCCTTGCTTTTGGTCAGGACTCCAGCTGCACCATCAAATAAGACAAACTCAACCGAAAACCTCTAAACAATGAGCATCAAAAGCGGACCTCAATAACCTCACACATAAATCAAAACATATTCCAACCATTATTATTGAAGCTGATAGCGTCCTCCATTGTGCTGAAATACAGAGTTCTTAATATAACTGCGGCTTTAGAGCCACAGGCATGCAACAATACCATAGGAAGTCGGGCCACAATTAGTGGGTTAAGCCCATTGGCAGACACCGGAATCCAAGGCAGGCGTGGTGAAGGTGGTGAGATGATGAGACTCCTCTTCGCTTCTGCAAACATTCAGCTCGGCCTAATTGTGCACAAAAGTCAGAAAACCTGCATTTTCCTACAAAGTCTTCAATCTAATGGCAATCTAAATGCTAGTGTGCAGGGTGTTGTAGCAAAGAAACTCTTTAAATAATTATATACTCCCACAAAAATAGCCCACAGGCCCAAAGGGTGTGCAGTTCCTCCTGCCCTGTGACCAATGAGATCCCCTGTCTCCCTGTCACATCGTGGACCATTACTACTTAATCACAGCGATGTCCAAACCGCCCCCCCCCGTCAGTAAGACCCAACTGTTTTGCCTCCACACACACTTCTCAGCACTGGAGGCAGGAAATCAGTGTGTCAGCAATAGGCGATTTGTTCTGCATGACATTGGGTGTCATAAAAAAAAAAAAAAAAGCTATACTGAAATGGCTGAAGGGTGCCTGCGATTGCTGCACACACACACACACACACACACACACACACACACACACACACACACACACACACACACACACACACATGAACACTGTCACTTTCTCTGCCAGTTCAATCTCTTTCTCTCTCTCACACACACACATGCTCTCAGGAAATTATGATGACCAAGAATAGGTCACGCTGGTAAATACAGCCCTGTTCTAGCCAGGGATTACAGTGTGCTGACATAGGCCAACAATAAATACCCCCTGCAAGAGCAACAGGTGTCCGACAAGATTGTTTCACTTTAATAAAAGGCTTAACCGAGCCTCGGAGAAATAATACATTAAGCTCTTTTAGACATGTTGGCCTTTTATTGCTTCATCCCTTGTGATTGGAAAATTTCTTTTAGTTTCACCCCAACAATTAATCTCACACGACCCGGCAGGCCACGAGACACGGACGTGATTTACATGGTCGGTGTTGTGCGTGACTGTTAATATCTGGAGGATCAATACTCAAGTCACGAACAACATCGCAGGTTGAAAAAAAAAAAATCACTTTCCAATCTATTTCATTGGCTGTGCGGACTAGTGGACATGCAGCTGGAGCTTGTGGCTCTGAACCCTGGGTGTGCGGCGCCGCCACCAGCCTCTTTCAACTCACTGTGAAAGCACCCCTGGCTCTGTTAGTATGCCAGCCTGTGCGCCAGCGGAGCGAGTCAGCCACATCCTCCAGCTGGGCCCGTGCCACCAACGGGCACCTGGACCCGCTTGCAAAATCCTCATGAAACAGAATGCATATTTAACACAGAGGAATGCATTTGTGTGGCGTCTCTCAGCAGCGAGCGTGTGCGGTGTGTGTGCACACAGCGGGACGCCCGGAGGATGCATCTTTATTTTGCTCATCTCTGAGAGTTTTTATCCACTTATTTCATGCGTCCCAGCCTCTCTAACTAGCAGGCTCCGACTGCAGGCTGTGCCTTCAGCTGTTGGACTGTGTCCAGAGTCACACAGGCCTGAAAGACAGCCATCGTTATCCAACTCTCACAAGGTGTCATTGTAGGGATCCAATGATTACCATAACAGCACCACATGAAACATTTATGGCTTGCTGGCAGTGACGGTCTGGCACACACCCTAATTTCTAGATGTTGGATCCTATTGTCTCAACTTCTGGTGGCAAGAAAAAAACATCCGCCTCGAATCGTCTGTACTGTCTTTGAAATATGTTTTTCTCCACCTCGCCCAATAACCTTTAAGCAGACAACACGCATCCAACACATCCCTCGCAACAGTTCTCAAACCGGCAGGGACTCTTGGTCTCTTTCTCTCTGTTGTCCGGCTGTTGCAAATCTCATTAGTAACAATCTAATGGAATCTCTCGCTGCTCCTGCTACTTGTTGTAGTAGTATAATTTTTGATTAGCTGGCATCTGCCCAAAACGTTGTAAAACAAGCGACTTCAAGGTCTTGAACCAGGCTACTGCAGGAATAAAAACAATTATGCATCGATGTTTGCTACCTGTTTGATTGCTTTCTTGGCCTTGTCAATTATCAATATCATGCTACTACTCCTGCCTGTCTGCTCTTCCACTTCTACCGCCGCCCTATTAATAGGAACTATTTGCACAACTGTAAAGTGTTTTTGTTGAACTAGGTTCAGTTAGGGTCCATCATTATATACCCTCGCATCCCCCTGCAAGATTGCATCATTTTGTCGACCACTTGGGGGCGGTGAAACAAATTAGGACACTGACATATTATCACCTCCTGTAGCTGCTATGATGAAAGAGTTAGCAAGGTGAAGGTGTCGCCTGCTCACACGGGTCACAGAACAAAGGTCACATTTATTTGGAGACATCTGGATTAATGAGAGTCGGTATTCAGTCTGGCGGTGAGGTGATTTGTTGTTGAATACTTCAACATGTGAACTCGTATCGGGCTCCGTATCTAACGCAACATTGGAGGAAAGTTTGCCGTCGTCTCTCCTGGGTGTCAGCAGACTTTGGGCCTGACGCCGCCCTGGACTCAAAATCAATTGATTAATCAGTCTTGTTTTCATCCCAGAGCGCTCCCGTTGTAATTACTCAACAACTGCATCTTATTTACCGTATGCACACTGTTCCTCTGTAGTCTACAGCAGCGGCGACGGGCAGGTGAGACCTAAATAGGCTGCTCAGTGGTACTTCATCACCCTGCTTGTTGTTGTCACAGCCACAATTGGTTCGCGCTCTCCCATCTGCTGCATCAGCAAAGTCAGGACAGATTTGGTCACTTTGGAGCCCAGTTAGCTTTGCACCCCTTTGGTTCCAGCCATCATTACAAATGGTGTCTTTACAGGTTGGAGTTAACCTGGATAGTTCTCTCCCCCAGGTGCTGTTATTATGTATTCATCATGTTGTCCCAGTTTATCTCAAGATGAATCTGGCTGCTTCACTACAGGTCTAACTACAGATACCCTGCGGGTGGCCTGCAGAGAGAGATTAGGAGATTACAAGATACCCAAAGAGAGGTGTTTCGCTTAGTCTAGCAAAGGAAATTTATTCCAAGAATCTGTCTTCAAAGTAGGCTCGAATATATTAAAACCACCTTGACGCAATTTACAATGCGGCAATCTGCACGACCACCTGGGGGCAACCTCGGCGTGTCTAATGTGGTAAATAAATGAACATTTGAAACACAGAAATTAAATGTTCTTGGCGTCGCGTTCAGCCTCCGAGCAGCTTCCTTGGACACTCCCCACTAATTTTGCACGACGGAGTCGCTCCGCCGTGTCACCTGGAGGTTCGGGCAGAGCAGCGTTGCAGCCAATTTCCCAGATGGCAATTCAAATTAGGGACATATCCACAATTTTTGATGAAAAAAAAAGAAAAAGAAAAAGGCACAGGCACTTCCAGGGAGTCCATTAACTGCAGGGGATACGGACATGTGCACAAATGGGACGTGTCCAGTGGTGTGAATATTCACATCTGCACCTGCTGAATAATAGAGGATCATCAGCTCAGGTTTCTTGCTCCCTGTCTGCATGCTCACACCCATTTATGGCTGCTAATTTTGCCTGGAATGCACAATATTCTTGCAAAATGCATATTTCAGTCTTGTCTACAATTCCATCTTTTCTTCAGTAGGAGTGTTGGCTTCGGGGTTAATATCTTCTATATAGAGTCTGAAGAGCCTCCGGTTCTGGCAGCTTCTCCTCACATTGCAGTGGGACAGAAACACCTGCGGCAGGTTGTGTGGAAGACAACCCATACATCATGTGTCACCGCCAGAGGCCTCAACAGTATAATGAACAAGTAATAATGGTATATATCTCCAACTTCAGTCTCTTAAGGTAGCTAATCCAGAGTCATTATTGTGCCACATCACCAGATGAGCTTCCTCAAATGAGATCATCTTTGTCACCCCGAGGACTCGAGGGTGTAACTGTTCACGCCGAATAACTCATCCGCGTTCGGTGCTAATGGGAATCTGTATTAAGGTGATGTGCGAATGCAAGAGGAATGGGAAATCCTATTTTCCTGTGATTTGAATGTCAAGCTGTTTCCACACATCTGTCCCTCCAAAGGAGTCATTTGGAGAAGGAAAAAAAAAGATGCATGCACGGGATGAAAAAAGGGAGGATTTAATGAAGAATAATGAAGCGCTGGGCGATGGTGTGTTACGGGGAGGTATGTCATGATGACATCTCTCTGTCACACATTGAATATTATTCTCTTTGTCCCTTCATCCATCTTCCTATCCATCTCACCCTCCCTCCATCTGTCCATCCACCTCAGCTTCTCCCAGGTGTTTCACTGTCCTCGTAATGAGGTATATGCATATGGACGCTTTTATGTAAATAGAAAGATGGCATCATAGCAATCCTGCTGTTTGTCATATGAAGCCATGACACACATATGCACAAGAGCTCGTCCTTAAAGCTGCATGGAGGCTTTTGTTATGTGTCTTTGATGCAAGCACATCCAGCCATAAATCCACTGCTACAGCAACGACACTGTGTTATAAAGCTATTAACAATTACTAAAAAAAAAGGTCCAGATGATGTGCTGCACAAGCAGCTTGCCTGAATGGGCGATGCACCCCAACCCGGCCTCATCTCCAGTGACCAATTCAGCACACACACACACACACCCACACTCGATTCAACCTGTCATTCATAAGTGCTGATGTAGCCCCGCTCAGAGCGGAGCAGAGTCCCCAGAGTTGGATATCACTGCTAACTGTCATCCAAGTCCGTTGATTAGTGGACAGAGAGAAGAATGATGACCACTCCGTGTCCGGGTCGGATTCTCTACAGCTGTCTGGGAGGATTGATCAAGTTGCAAGCCCCCGTCTACACCCATAACAGTTTTTTTTAATGTGTGCATGGCTCATGATTGTAGACCGCAGCAGCAAAAATCATGTCATCAGAGTGACAACTGCTGGGAAATGATTGATGCCCTAATGATGACAGTGCTCACTTTGAGAATCCAAAGGGCTTGTTTGTCCCTGTTATGTACATCTTTGCTCTCATCTGCTCAATATTTGGAGCTATAAATTGTGTAAATGCTTTCCTGTGCATGCTACATTTAACACTATCTGAGCCTGCCCCTCTTCTGTTGCTCTCCTGGGTTTGTCCTCTCTGAATCTCCACCTCCACCAAGGAGGTTATGCCTTTGCCGTTATTTTATCAGATTGTTACAAAGATTAAGCAAAAAAAAAACTGGGCCGAATTTCACCGAACACGGTGTAAAGGTGTCACATGGGCAAAGGAAGAAGTCGTAATATTTTGGAGCAGATCCGTCTAACTTAGCGAAAATATGCCTTTTTTTACATTAGGTTTGGTGGAGGGTAAAGTGCCGGCCTGTCAACAGAGCTTCGTACAAACCAGCTGCTCCTGAGTGGATTTCCCAACGAATGCTAAGAAGCTGTAATGTTGTCATGATGTTAATTTCTGAGGAGATATTAAATAAATAACATGTGGAGTTGCATGTTATAGAAAGATGGTCTATTATCTATTTACTTCCTAGTTTATATCTAAGCAAGATAGTTGGAACCTTGTGGAACAAAGTTTAGATTTTGGGCTTAAAAGACAAGTGTTAAAGCAAAGCAGCCTCGCGGTTGAAGTCAAACGGAAACCGGACCTACCCAGCCGGGCCCCTCTATGTATATTCCCTCCGTATCCGTGTGGCCTTCCTCTGGGTATTTCAGTTACTCCCCACAGTGCAGTGAGCCGAGCAGGTTAAGTGAAAAGGAGCCCTTCAATTGCCTGCAGGCGAGAAAGCGTTTGGCTTAACAACCCCGAACAGGATATACGGAGAGTAAATTGATGGGCTACCAGAATACTCAAAATACATCTGACATCATCGTCGTTCCTTCCTCAATGTCATTATCACAACCGAGAGAAATAATTTGTCTGACGTGTTGAAAGTAAGTGGAACAAATAGCGTTGGTTGAGGATTCGGTGGGGAGTTTGAGGAACGTAACAAAGAGCCCGTAAGAAGTTTTATACCTCGGCGTGATAGTTGCTGGGGGGGGCAAAGACAAAGTCAAGAATGTAAATCCACCACAGCAAATTATTTCACATAAAGGGAGATTCGCCCTTGGGGGCCCGGCGGATGGGATTTTGTGCAGCAGCGGAGTTTTCCAGGAACGTCCTGGAATGTTCCGCGTCCTTTTTGCACTTGAGATTAAACCGGCGCATGTCTGTGCATAACGTCGCGCTAATACATCTGAGAAGTTTTTTTTTTTTTTAAAGTATTCTTCCCGGGGCTGCCATCTTGGTGTCACACTGAAGTTGAGACACGACCGCAAAGTCACGCCGGTGGAAAAGAGAGAGAGAGAAATAAAGGTGAGAGGAGATTACGGTCGCCCGCAGATTGTATGCTAAGTATCTGAATCCTTTTAAATGTGAACAGTTGCCAAGTGTGACAGCGTGTGTGTTTCTGTGTGTTACGCTATGAGGTCACTGCCATGACCTCAGCTGATTGAGCTCACACAGCATCCTATCCCTGGTCCTGCCGCCCTATAGTGGGTGGGGGGAGCAGGGTGCTATCTGTGGACTTGTAAAGTGACAGGGCCAGCTGGGGAATGAAATCCAGTAAGACAGGCAGTATGTCTGGGACATGCGGACCACGAGCCCCCCATAGTGCTCTCTTACAGCTTCCTGCAACTCAACTCGGGGAGAAAAACCAGCCAGCATTCAGTGTTAGTGCTGCCAAACATCAGGAGCTCCACAACAACCGGAGACCGCGGCGCCGCTGGAGCTGATGATGTTGTGCTCGGCTCAACCGAGAACCCTCGAGATCAATCAGCAGCCATTATCGTTAGCAATCCTCTCAAAGTGTTGCTGAATCGCATGCTGACATCTCGGGATAGGTGAGATCATCGACAGCGCTGCGAGGACGATGGGTGGGAAGCATTCTCACAGCTTCTCTAACAAGCAGCTAAGTGAGGTGAGTGGGAGTCAAAGGAGCAGGAGTGGCGGGAGAGACGACCAGACCAGCGTGTCCTCTGCTGCCGAGAGAATCCGCAAACACGCCACTGTTCACTTCGGATACAGCACCCTGAGCCTGGCCATGCGGGGGCTGGACGAGACCCCGGCGGAGCTGTGGGAGCTCCGTGAGCTGCAGAAGCTAAACTTGTCCATGAACTGTCTCAGCTCTCTGCCCCCGGCGCTGAGCGCTCTGAACAATCTGGTGGTTCTCAACTTGTGGGGCAACAACCTGGCTAGTCTCCCGCCGGAGATCGGCCTCCTGAAGAGGCTGCGCGTGCTCTTTGCGTGCCGCAACCGCTTGAGCGAGGTCCCGGAGGAGCTGGGCTCCTGCACCTGCCTGGAGGTGCTCAGCCTGGCCAACAACCAGATCACCGGCCTCCCCGGCAGCTTGGCAGCCATGCACAATCTGACCAAACTCAACCTCAGCCACAACCGCATCGCTCACATCCCCACCTGCGTCTACAGCATGAAGGGCCTGGTCTTCCTCCAGCTGGCCTGCAACCGCCTGGAGACCATCGCAGACCAGATCCAGGACCTGGTGAACCTGAAGATATTCATCGTGGAGGGAAACAGCCTCCACACGCTGCCCAAGACTCTCTGCTTCCTGGAGTCTTTAGAGCTCCTCAATGTTGACTTCAACGACCTGCAGAGCGTGCCGTCGGAAATGTATCAGCTGATCCGGCTCAGGAGGCTGGCCTGCCACCCCATGGACAAGGGACTCCATATTATCCATAACCCCCTCCTCAAGCCAATTCAGGAGGTGCTGCAAGGAGGACTCAGTGCCCTCTATAACTACCTCAAGCCCACGTGAGACACCACCGCTGCCTGTTTGTGTGTGTGAATCTAAAACAGTGTCATGCTGGCTCAGGTCCAACCCTGGCTCGTGGCGGTCACGCTCTTCTGTTACCACACTATCAAGACCAATGACCATTGTTGATATAGTGTTACAGGAAATGATTTTTACTCAAATGTTTGGTTATAAATAAACTAGACGTTGTTGTCTCAACTACGCCTCATTTGTTAATGTGCAGTAAAGGGGTTAAGTTAAGTTTCTCAGCTTGGTTAGAGAATCCCAAGTGTGTATTTGGAGGGTGATTACTGGCCAGTTGATGTCCGGGGGGGACAGCGAGGGGGGGGGGGGGGGCAAGG
>CAAKHC010015580.1:128010-139901 GCA_901007825.1 Macroramphosus scolopax | reverse complement strand
CGCCCCCCCCCCCCCCCCCTTCCCGGGATTTACACGACCACAAGTTTAAAGAGTGCTGTGTTTGTGTTTGTGTCTAACTTTGTCTTGATAAGTTGCTGTCTAATGTGATTAACCTCAAGGGATTCCCGCACCGGAGCGTCGCCGCGCGCTGCCGGCTGTGGACGCGGTCGTTGTTCCGGCCTGAACTCGGTTTAAACTTTATAATTTCATGTCCCGGTGACCTCATACAGACAGTCAGCCACCTTAAAGTGTCGCTCCCTGTCCTGAGTGGAAATGTGCTGTTTGTTTTTCTCATTCTATATTTCCTTACAGCTGTCAGCGCAAATTCAGTTAAACTTCAGTGCATTGATATAGATGATATCAATGTTCAGAACCGGTCCGCAGCTCATGCACGACAACTCCTCTTTAATTTCTCTGTTTTCCTTTCACTAACTTTAATTCCTCTGCACTAAATGAACCATAAGACTGTATTAACGTGGAGGAGCTTGTGCGCAGTCCGGTTCCATTCAATAATCTGTTCATCTCTATCACTGCTCCTCACATACATCTGCATGTTTTAAAGTATTTATTTTATATGTATAACACGTTTCAGTTTCTCCTCAATTTTGCAGATTTTTTTTTTGTGCACACATGCCCCCCCCAAAAAAAAACTAATGCATGATATTAAAATCGTGGATAACTTTCATCGTCAGCTGATCTGTTAAAGTATGACTGAAATAGATCAGACCTTTATTAGACTTTCGGAGTCACCTCAGCACCTCACGGGGTCATTTTAATGCCCCCACAATGGATTCATCTGCACACATTAGACCATATTTTGCCAATCAATTACAGACAGCGAGCGGTCATCCCCAATTGATCCCCTCTCCCATTACAATTAGAGCTGCTTTTAAACATCTCATACAGTCTGGGTTCATCACTGGACGTGATTGATTTCGTCTTCATAATGTTTCGACTCTGAAGTGTGTGTGTGTGTGTGTGTATGTGTGTGAGGGAAGTGTGTTCCAGTGCGATTCAACAGATGACTGCTGCAGTTCCCAGAGCGCCTGAAGGGGGCAGCATGGTACACATATAACAGGAGGCCCAGATGATGAAGTTGAAGCTGCTGTTAGTGGAGGGCAGATCAGTGTGTAGATGCACTCTGGAAAACTATCTGAATTGCAAAACAACATTCTTAATTCATGTTTGTGTCCAAACTGGTTGTAATCGCTGCACCTTTTTTTAATTATTGTCAGGACACAGCAGCAGATTCAGAGAGATAAATAGATTTAATCCCTCTGTATGAACACCGTGGGTCAATCCCAGTGGCTGAGAGCTCTCTCACCCCGAGGTATTCCCAGTTTTAATGTGAGGTTTATCAGTCTTTGCCCGCTGGCAACCTGTGAGATTTATAGGAGTGTTCTGCACTGCGGGGGCCCCCGGCGGTGCAGGAACCATCGATAAATGGGCTCCTAATTGCATGTGTGTAAATATGTAAACCAGGGAGAAATCAATTGGACGTGTTTTGCTCTTTGCTGGCTCGGTGACGGATTCGTCCACACACCGGTGGTGAGGTGGAGGCCGCGCATGCAGCGTTTGTTACGGAGAGTAACCGCTCATGTGATAATTAGATCAGTGAGGTAACCGGAGTACCACAGTACTTCAGTGGCTACGACCCCCCTGCGAATGTGCAAACCTCAATCTGATCACGGGGAGAAAAAAAAAGTCCCTTGGAAGTGTTTTCATTTAACTGCATGATCTGGATCAGCTTCCTGAACCTGTGCATCCACTCTCATGGTTGAAATGACCTGCTCTCTGCTTGCCAACTGGATGCTTCAGGTTCAGAGACAAAAGCAAAAATAAACCTGCTATAAATCACCTGTAAAGCCGGCGCTTCTGTTTTCCACATTATGAGGGCAGCTTGTTCTCTCGCAGGCCTGCACTTTGATATCTGTACTCTGTCTTTTGACCGAACACATTAAATTCCAGCGGGCTGTGTGCTTTGTTATGTTTACCGCCTCTTTTCGGCGGCCATAAAACCTGCCTTGTTTTCTGATAGGGACGAGCCGTGCGTTGAGAATAACACCCGAGCGGAGCTGCAGTTTGTCATTGCTGCTGATAGAGTCCTCCTTGACCGATCCTGATTGCTGTTCACGCCGTCACTAAGGAGGAAAACAACACGTCCCTTCACTCGTGAAGATAAACAGCACTTCATTTGAAGTCTGGCAATGATGGAGATAGTTTTTCACTCATGAATTTTTTTTTCTTCTTCTCCCACCTGACTCTGATTTAATAGAGACTTTTGCGAAAGGTGTCCTGAACGATGGCAGTTTCCTTTGTTTGAGCCAGTGGAGAATGAAATTAAATATGCATGGGATTTTTTTATTTTATTTTTTTTTTTCAACCATGTTGGAGTGGGGATAAAAAAAAAAAAGCTCCAGGATGATTGATGATAGTACAAAGAGGGAAAAGTGAGGTGTCTACATTCTTCTGTAACTTTGCCTTTCAGAGTCTTTCATTATGATGATAATGAAGGTGGTGGAGACACATGGATTTACTGGAGCTGCTCAAACACAGTGATACCTGTGTGACTTCTTGGAGGAGGGTCCATTGAGCTTGTCAGAGGAGCTGTTGTAAGACTGATCGTGGCTGGTAGACATGGAGGGGGGGGGGCTATTCATTGTTAGTCGGAGTAACAGAACATCATCCACTTTTCACTTGTTTCACCGATTCGCGTAAAAATACAACTAAACTGGTTTATACCTTTTTCTGCGTCTTGCATCGATATCACTGTGATACACTCACCTGCCACTTTATTAGGTACACCTGCTCAACTGCTCGTTAAAGGTGCAACTTGCAGCCAATCTGAACAAGCTACCGCTTCATGCTTCCCTCTCCAAACCAGCTGCATATCGTCAGAAAGCCGAGGTGTTCGTCCCGATTGTAAGACAGAGGGAACTGCTAACCTCCTCAGAATGAGCCGGAAGGTTAAACCTTTACCGGCTGATTTATGCTCCAACACTCACCTACGGTCACGAGCTTTGGGGAGCGACTGATTACGTTTCCTCTGTCAGTCGGCCGGTCTGCTCTCTCTCTCTCCCGCTGCCACGGTATGGAACGCCCTTTGGCTCTTGTATCATCCCATTTACGGCTGCCACTCTCAGGGAAGAGCTCCGTCGAGAGGTGGTTAACTACAGGATGTCAGTCTGGACCGAGACCACTGAGAAGTGTTACCGGCCTCTTGAATCGAGTTCATGAGGAATAAATGGGGTTCAAAAGGCAATTGGAGTCCAACTTGATAATAGCAAGAGTGTACCTAATAAAGTGGCCGGTGAGTGTATATCCCAGCCATTTTTATTAAGGAGTGAAATTAAACAAAATAAGCCAACTGAGGAATGAGAAGTCTGATATCAGGTCATTCATTCCTTATAGAGACACGGGGAAGACGGTTAATATTCCTCCGTCCTCATTAGACTTATTAGGAGGAAATAACAAAACAGGTTGCGTTTTGTGTGAAAGGGCACACAGCTTGACACATTATTCAGCTTTGTTCCATCGGGGGAAGAATGAGCATCTGTTTCCCTGCACGCCACCACCAGGGATTCTGGGAGATGTAGGGAACCACGACCGGAGGAAGAAGATGAGAGAGGTTGGTCGAGACGAAGTCGACACACGGAGAGAGTAAACAATCCCTTCTGTGGGACTTCATGAAGGACCTAAAGGATGGACTTCTTCATTCATTTGGGCAGCAAACCCGTAACGAGCGTGACTCTGGAATAATTCTCATACATAATAACTCAAACGTGTTGAATCTCCTAAAATGCAAAATGCAGGAATTGCAGCGCCTTGCACAGAAAGTTATCCTGCTTATAAAGTTAAATAAAGTTGCTATCTGTAATCCTCTGGATACAAAACAAAGCAGAATTAAAGACGTTCCAGTACAGAACATCAGGTGATCCACAGACACATGTAATACAGATGGACGTCATGAGAGCTCACGAAAGTCCAGAAGGAGTTTACAGACTTCTGTTTGTTTAACGTTAACTTTCCATACATGTGATTGTCTGTTTCCATCTGTAAATTAGTTGTTCAGTATCGAATCGATCCGTTCGTGTTGAGTCGGGCTGAATTCCAGTGCATCGTCCCATATGGTCTAGCGGTTAGGATTCCTGGTTTTCACCCAGGCGGCCCGGGTTCGACTCCCGGTATGGGAACAGTTGTGTTTTTGGGGTCAGCTGTGACCCAGAAGAAGTGGAGGAGCTTTGTCCGCGTTATATATACAGTCTATGTTGTAATGGATCCACAGGAGACCACGTGAGGTCCAAACCAGTCTGATGAACTAAACTATGACTTTTAATATAACTTCTCTTCTCCTTGCTCGTGCTTGAAGAACATGTTTGTTGACCTCCTGACGTCAGCAGATGAAGGATATCTTCCTCGGTGGTGATCTGATCACTTGTTCCTCGTTCTGAAGGTCATCAGGAGGTTTTCACGTGATGACTCGGACGGAGTCGGATGATCGAGCTGACTGCTCTAATTGTTCCGACATTGGAGGACTTCCAACCCAAATTGATCACAATCACTTAAACATGAAGCATGAGACTGTTAACAGGCCGAGTTCAGAGGCAACACAACAACAACAACAGCAACAATAACATGTGACTATCCAAACACATCCCTGCCTGCACTGTAAGTGAGGAAATTAGTTAACTGTGTCCCATCAGGAGCACTTTCACAGGAAGGAGTCGGATCTGAGATGTGTACCACTACAGTCCATCATCTTCACATCCCTGGAGTATCCTCTCCACATCTGATCATTAGCTGGTGATTTGCAAGTGATTTTATTTACATTCTTGAGAGGCGGTAATAGTTCTGAAGCTCATTCTCCAGGCGGGCCGACGCGGGCTGCGTTATCTGGGAGCTGTGCGGCGGAATGATAATTGGCCTTGAGATGTGACTGCGTGTGAAGGATGCCGGACAAACAGAGATGCTCTAATTACACACAGCTCCTTCTTCAAATGAAGAGGATAAAAGCTAATGAATTGCACACAGGCCAGCGCAAAGGGGCTGTCTAATGAAGAGAGTGAGCGACAGAGAGGGGAGTGTTGGTGAGAGGGAGGCAGAGAGAGAGAGAGAGAGAGAGAGAGAGAGAGAGAGAGAGAGAGTCTGCTGGGCATGCTTGAACAATTGTGTGATCTCATCAACATGTTTTTAAAAAAAAAAAAATACTAATCCTCGGTAGAAAAACAACTTGCTATGCAGAGGATCATGTTTACAGAAGTCTGCATTCGTTGTAGGTGGCTCAGAGAGTCCAGGCACTCAGCAGAATCTCACTAATTAATGCTCCAAGGGTCTCAATTGTTATTGATGGTGACGAGGAGGAGGAGGAGGAGGAGGAGGAGGAAGAAACGAGGGAGAGGCAGTTTAAACGAGGACTTTACAGCAGCGTGCCTGTGCAAGATTCTTCTCCTCAGCATTAAGGAAATAGTTTAAAGCAGCGTTTTAATCACCCCTTCGATGTGGAGACTTTTACACTGATTCTTTACAAGCCCTCGCACATCCCTCTCCTCCTGGAAACCTCCCACACGGCAGCCTTGTTCCGGTCACTCCAACTCCGGGGATGTGAACTGAAATCGATACTTCAAGGTGTCGCCTTGACCCTTCGAATCTTAATATCATGTCTGTCATATAAAGCTCTGACCTCTGCACCGACGCCGGCGTCACGTCGTCGGAAACCTGAACCGCGACGCGCGGGGGGGGAAAACTTTTTCATGAATAACTCAAGTTTCATGGGACAAGTGCACTTGCGAACTTGGAGGAGACTCTGTCATGCCAAAAATCTGTCTGTGTCGCCCGCTGATGCTCGAACAACTGGTGGTGGTGTTAAGTGGTGGCAGTGGGAGGAGGAGGAGGAGGAGGAGGAGGGGGAGGAGGAGGAGGCGCTGCTACTGCTGTTTCACCTTGTCTCCTGTTATTTATTAGGCTTCTGTCAAGGCTCACGCAGTAGGCAGGTGCACCCTCCTCCTCCTCCTCCTCCTCCTCCTCTCCCCATCCGGGCCTTATGTGTATAACCGGGGGCAAAATTCTCCATTACTGTCAGTCTGAATCTGTTGCCGTCACATTAGCGCACGTCATGCAGTCATTAATGCATTAGGCCTTGTTTGAGTGCCAGTTATTTGCATCGGCTTTTTACGCCGCCTATTTGCCCTTGTGCTAAAAGCTGCCTCGGCTGAACCTATTGACTATTTAACTGTTCAATAATGAAGCGATCCCCGAGGATGGATGAGGCCTCGGCGGAGTCATAATGACGGGGAAAAACACATTAACAACCGTGCGTGTTCGCTAGAGGGAGGCATGAAGCAAAACGCGCCGACAGGTACCGTGTCTGTTCAGAACGCAGCCGTCCCTCCAGCGTCTGATCTCGCCGCTAACAGTCGAGTATTATCCGCCCTAACTTCGTCCCCACCCACGAGCAGAATGTACCTGATTACACTCCTATCGGTCACACTCCGCCGCCTGTTTGGAGGCTGTTATCTGTTTGTGTTGCAGACTCCTCGGGGAAGCGTGCAGCCGCTGAGAGACAGTTGCTCTGTAAACAGCCCCTCTGACCTCCTCAGGCTGGGCTCGCCTCCTTTTTGAAAGCTTCCTTTTGTAGATGCCCTGAGCTCAAACCTCGCGTGTGACTGATTCTCCTGGGGTTCTTCTAATGGCATTACTGCGCGGTGTTCTCGCCTTCACAAGCTGAGGGAGGAGAGGATAATAAGACGGTGGGAACGATGCTGAGGAGAGGATGTAGAACAATCGAGGACAACGACGTGAACGACCTCTTTCATGCCCGTAAACTGGAGGTGGCCTGCAGGAACGGGGTCCTGCGATGATGAAGCGGTGTCATCCCTTCGCTGTCAATCACCATTTTAGTTTTTTAAAACCGTGCGAGGCAATCCCCCTTGAACAACTCACCAACATCCCACATAGCTCAAGTTCATTAATAGACCTACCGGGAACAACTTGGCTTAACTGCAGGACCATCTGGTGCGCTGGACCATCAGGGACCATCAGTCAGAACCGCCAATGTCAACTTCCACCACCTTCCTTGTTTATTTGTCAGCATGATTAAGCAAACAATGCGATGAACGCAGTAGATAAGATAAACTTTATTGTCTCGCATGGACATTTGTCAAGCAACACGCTGCACATGCATGCAGAGAACATCGGTCGTATATTCATACATGCAGCTTATGCATGTTGCATTGAAATAACCAGGAATAATAAGAACCAGATAATAAATAATCAGATGAATACAATCATCCAATACTACTTGTTGTTATTTAATACTTTGATGGAGTGAATGAATTCTGAAGGCGGCGTCTCGAGGTCGGAGTTCAGAATCTGTGTTGTGTCGCTCAGGAACTTGTTCGCCTCGCCTCGCCCAGATGTTTTGCGATGATGTGTATGCAAAGCAAACAAGTTAATGATGGGAGGCTGGCAGGGGGAGACGGCGTAGTAGGCTGCAAGTTTAACTTCGACTCAAGCCACAATGTTTTCCTAATTTCTTAAACAGTTATTTCCATGTTGTCTGCAAATGTTCTCTGCCGTCCAAACGTTGAGTTAACAAGTATCAGTGGTTTGCAGGGGACGTAAAATGCCAACGTTTTAATTTGGTAATTGTGTTTGTGAGGGCGAAGTAGCCGTGCAGCGCGTTACATGCTGTCGCAGAATGCGCCTTTAATCACTTTCCTGTTAAACAGCGCTTCATTGAAATGCTATACTGAGACACGCAGCTGCTGCGGGGCAAACACAAAACAATAACTGGAAAAAGATGATGCTCGGCTTGAAGCTTGACTCGCACCCTGTAATCAGAGTTCACCATGCTAAAGAAATTACAGGGCCGGGGAGTCATTAGAAGTGTGGGTGGAGCTGCGCATCGCAACCGGAAACAAAAAGTTGAAAACACATGTTTTTGGAATAATGCACATGTCTCAGTGAGCTGTTGGTCGCAGAGCAAAGAGACGAGAAATTAATTTGGAAAGCAGCGAGCATCAGCTGGTTCTGTCGTCACCCCCAACATGCGTATGTGGGACGTAGTTGATTTAAAAGAACCTTAATTTGGACGGAACACGACTGTCTTCCGTCAGTGTGAATATAAAAACCTCCTGCTGAAGCTGAGCTTTGACTAAAAATGCAAACATATCTTGTTCCCCGTCCTACTGCGCCTGTGAGCGGGTCCCGAGGCTAATCGAGGATTTCCCTGCTGCCGTTCCCAGATCTTAATGGGGGCATTAGTCATAATAGGATCGCAGCTGAAGGTAGGCAGCAGAGGGATTCCTACAAAGAGGAAGCGACAGGAGAAAAAAAAAAGGAATCCGGAGCATCTGGATTCACACCCAGAACAACGTGGGTTTTAATTTTCCCTTTTGTCATTGCTTCAGTGCGCTTTAACTCCATCCTGCGTCGTATTTATTGCAGCTGAAGCAGCCAGAAGATGAATCACTCGAGAACCTACTCATGTCTTTGTCGGACTCGTGACCTGAAGATCTTCTACCTTGTTTGGTCCAAACTTCAGGACTGATTTAAGTTGCGAACAGAAAATCAGAGGTGTGAAACCTCCTCCGGATCATTGTCAGACCAAATAATTGAACCGTGGTCCTCCTGAATATTGGGTCTGTTTCCAGGGGAACCGGGGCTCGGTCCCTAATATAGGAAGCAAAGTGCATTGTGGGTTGAAAAACGGGTGTTGACACCGACAGAGGGAGAAGAGGAGAGGCTGCAGCGTGATGATTGATGACATCAGACCCTTCAAAGAACCGCTAACGTTGGAGCTAATCAATTCTACTTGAATAATTCCAGTTCCATCCCGGCATCTTTTCCTGCGGTTTAATTCATCTTAAGTTAGATAAATATCCGACATCACTCGTGTTCTGCGCAGTAAGCACACGGGGAGCCGATCCATTACGTCCCGCCTCCACCTTTGTTACAAGTCTCATACAACATCGCTACATCGTCCACGTGTCCTGAGACGAGCTCGTACTTCACCGTTCTTATTTTCATTAGAGATAATTCGACACTGCTGCTGCATTATTGTTCCTAACAACGTAATGAACAGAAGGTGGTTTTAATTCATATCGTTTGTCCAATAGATGAACGAGCTGCAGGGCCACGTGCCATTTATTTTACCTGTTGGTTCACGTTAATTAAATCAATTAATAAAGAAAAATCAGCCTCACTGTGTCCACTTCAACCGACTTTAGATGGACAGTTTCTTCACTGCCGACAGCTTCGCCGGGTGTAATGTCGTTTCTCCCGTGTGGTTTATCTGCCGGGCGTCTCCACAGCATCACTTAGGAGCTGGAGAAGTTTCAGCCGCGTGTCACGGTGCAGTTCAGGATGCACACAGACTAGTTCCAGAGGATGAATAATTCACTCCCATGAGCACAGAATTCTCGCCTTGAGACTGATATTCGACAGCACCTGTGTGTCTGAAAATCTGCCCCCCTTCATGCCATTAGCTTCCTCTCTCTCCCCCCTCCGAGGACGACCTGCACCGCCACAGCTGTGCTTTCTCCTCCACACAGAACAGCAGGGCGACGGCTGGAGACGCACAGACGGAACGTTTCCTATGATACCACCTTCCTCTATAATTATCTGAACAAAAGACGCTCGAGTGCTGACAGGTCGTCCGCGTCCAAGCATGTATGAGTGGAGGCGTTATGCACATAAACAGGGTGCATGTTTGGCTCGCAGGCTGTTTATATCGTGTGTCTCTGTGATGTTGGCCACTTTGAGCGAGTGTGCACTTGGATGTGTGCTCTCCTACGTCTGTGCAGGGTTTTTTTTTTTTCTTTCCTCCTCGTCCCCGTGTGTGAGGGAGCGGATCTGTCTCGGGCTTATTATCAGGAGTGTGACAGAAGGCAGCAGGCAGCCACGTCCGAGCCTTCATGAAACCAAGGCCCTGGCTAATTGGTGACACCGCGGCGCGATGGAATGAGAGAGGCAGTAACCAGACTGGCAGGACGCTGAGGACGGCGGGTCCGGGCCCTCACACCACTGAATTAAGCCCGTCATGTTCGTTCGTAGAGCACATAGAAGGGGAGGAACACCTGCACTCTTCTAACAAAATCCTGCAAATTACAACTCCCTGCCGGTCGTCCAATAATAGACCCGGTCACCGCGGGCGACCTCATCACATAACATAACTCCTGACGTCTTCCTCTTTTGCTCTCGGATGAACTTTAGTCCTGTTTCTTCATGTTGTTAAAGATCCCCGACAGACACGTTTAGACATCTAAAACATCTGTTATGTGTGCGACTTCACAGAAGAGTCAAGAGGCTTAAAGATTCCACATCCTACTTGTATGTTGTATGTTGGGCTACGACTGGCTTCCAAAGCATTTGTGATGTCACAAATCATGCTCGGAGGTACACGCCCTTAAAGTCGGCTTTGAACCTCGGCAACCTGCTGTACTACCACATGATGTTAGCGACATTAGCTGCTAGCAAGCTAACGTCGCATTAACGTGACGTGACTCAACGTGAATGAATGACCTCGTCCTTTATCTTCAGTAGCGTCAGGTTGATCGGCGATGGCGGTCGTCATTCCTCCATCTGAGTCGACCGATATAAAAGGTCCGCCGTCTTGGACGTCCGCTTCGCCACAGTGTCAGAACGAATCTTGATCTAGCTAAAGTACGTTAGCTTTCATGTGAATATCTGTGTACCTGCTTCACTGCTGACCAGCTCAGCAGGACGAGTATCTTGAGAGTACGAGAGCGAGTGAAGGTTCGTTCCAGGTCTCACATGTTTCCCGACATCAGACTTTGATCTCTTTCTCAGACGGAATCAATACAACACGCAAAGATTCTGTTTTCACAATACAGTGAAAATTTAAAGTAGTTCAAGTCCAAGAATACGGACTAGTTGCTACGTCATCAAACTACGTATTTTGTTATCGTACTCAATGACAAACCCCTTGAAGCAGAAATTACACACTGTCTCTTTAAACCCCAGCAGGGGTCCGGGTGAATAAATATGTTTATCTAATTCATGGTATCCAACCCTTGAAGCTGGGTGGAAGTGCCTCGGGTCATCTGTTGTACTTCCTGCCTGTCCGACCGGCTCCCCAACGTTCGCCGGAGCTCCAGGGTTCCTGCAGGGTTCCTGTCGGGGCGTCAGGGTTGACCTTTCTCAGTCGGTGGGAGGAGTAACGTGCAGCTGGCCTCGATCCGTCACGCCTCCAGCTGTGTTTTATGCCTTAAAAAGGACCACAGGCGCTCACTGCAATGTTATATATGATAGCAAACGGGGTGCGGCGTGAGTTGTGTTGCTCAGCTCGTCTCATATTGATGCTATTATTTCTAGCAACACTCCTCACCTGCCATTGATACTCTGAATTATATAAGCCATTAAAAGTGAGAACATATGGCCGGCCCCTTCATTAAGTTCTGTGTAGAGAGGTTATTGCATCGCAGCTCCAGAAGGATTCATCTCCAGACTAAAAGGTGTTCAAACCCGCCGTCTACCCTCCGTCTCCACCGGTTCACGTCTGAGGTTCGCTCTCTCTTGTCCCAGAAGATCAGGATGAAGAATCCGGATGGGTTGTTGTATCAGACGTACGTGTAATGACCTGATCAAACATCCTCCATTGCTCACGGGGCTGACAAACATCACAACAAATCACATTTCCTTCCACTTCACTTCTCTTCGCGTCTCACTCAAGTGACAGATCCAGCCCGTGTCTGTGATCTGGCTGTCCTCGACTACATGGGGAGATCAAAGAAGGCAAAAACATTTACATAAAAGATTATGTATGAGCCGTAATTAGTGCCTGCCTCGACAGTGACAACAGGAAAATATGTGCTTTTTTGGCTGGGAGATGAAACGAAGGTGGAGAGGGGGGGGTGGAGGGGAAGGGGGGG
>CAAKHC010015580.1:91423-117051 GCA_901007825.1 Macroramphosus scolopax | reverse complement strand
GGGGGGGGGGGGGGGGGGGGGGGGGGGGGGGGGGGGGGGGGGTACTGATACCGACATTAGCATTTCATTCCTCCACTGTTACGCTGCTCAGTAGGAAACTCAAAGATTTGTTGACTTAGCAGGTTTTGGGAGGATTGAAGGCTTTGGTTTGAAGGGTCATCCACTGTGGGATGGGGATGTTGTTTGCTATTGGAGTGAGCCAGGGGGGTTTTAGGGCATTGAGCACTCGCAGCGCTCTTATTCCTCTTCCTCCCTTCCAGAGAGCTCCCTCGTCCAGGTGTGGATCTATTTCTCCACCGGAAACCAGTCTCTCTCTCTCTCTCTCTCTCTTACTGTCTCTCATTGATCCGAGCTCGGGCCGGCAGCCCATCACACTCGGATCAGATGTGAAACGGAGCTGGAGGAAGTTTTAATTTCCAGCCTTTTAGTATCGAGCTACAACCGCTGTGAATCGATGCCGCGAGCTAATTCCACTGTAAAGCGTCGGCAGGACTTCCCTCGGCAGCGACGTGCAGTCGTCAGCGTGTTTGTTATTTTCATCGGGTGTTTGACAAGTGAAGTCTTAGCAGTTTTACTGCTTTTCTTCTTCACCCCAGTGATCAAAATACATCCTCTCCCCCGGCTGCCGTTTTTTTTTTTTAACTTGTGTTACAAATAAACAGTGATTTTAATAGACTGCCATTTTTTTTTTTGCTCGGTTGCCATATCACTTCTGGGGGCATGTTGAACACGTCTGTTCTGCTAGTCAGTGTATCAACAGGCATTAGGCTGAATGGGAAATTATTTCCCCTCTCTCTCTCTCTCTCTGGACGAGATAGATAGACTACAGCCCCTTTTTCTTTACACAGATACTCAGCTATACTTTCCATGAGAAGACCCCTCGTTATGACGGCTTTGTTCTTGAACACCGAACCAAACCGAGCCGACACATGTCAGCTCTGTCGGATTCGCCTGTCTCGACCGCTCACATTCATAATTACAAGCGACTTGTAACGTGACCGCATAGGTTGTTATCATCTGTCACCACCGACAACAACAACGTTTGTGGGACCACCCGCGGTGATCAAACCGAGCTTGTAGCGAATGCATGCTCAGAACGGCCAAGAGAGAGTCCCTGAACCAGATATTGAACCTCGCTCATCAGTCGTACGAGTGCGAGGTTTGACTCAATAGGAGGAGAAGGTGTTGATAACCAACGCCCTTGATTTGAAGTTGGAATCAGGATCTGCATCTCCTCGGTCAAATTGATTTGGTTTGATCTCTGGGCTCTCTGAGTTTACTTAAAAAAACTTCCCATATAATCTAACTTTCCAGGAGAAAAAAAACTTCCCAGGCAAGTTGGGATTCAGCAGTGGACCTCCACTAAGAGAACATTAGCATATAGTGCTTTGTGTTATCACCACAGGACACATCCAGGCAGACGGACCTGAGGCCCTCATCTTTTCCTGACTTAAAAAAAAAAAATAAAAAAATAAGGATCCTTCGTGTCTCCGAGTTACATCCCACATTCGTCTTAATTGATGCCTGGCAGGTTATGCAGAATGGAGATGGATTTCAAGTCATTTACTGGAAGCTCTTGACAGGCGCGGTGGAAGAGAACGTCAAGGCCTGCGCCGGCGTACATAGCTTGAAAATCATCCGTCAAACTTTAGCATATCTAAGGAGAAGGCTGCCTGTCATCCTCGATGTACGTCTCACCACGCACAAGGGTGGATGTGATCAGGAACTACGTTGTACTCCTGTGAAGCACATTCATCAAGTTGATGTTTGGTTGACGAGACACAGAAAAAAGAAATAATAAAAGCCCTGCAAAGGCAAAGAGTTTTTTTATAATGAGATGGTTTTACTAAACATGGTGCCGAAGGGCTTTTTTTCTTAATAATTTGTGCACTGTATTTTTAAAACCCCAAAAAATATTCATGGCTTCATGCATCGTCAGACAAATTTGTCCCCTTATAAGGCTAAAAATCGGATGTTCTCCTTCTGTCCTGGTCACACTAGACGCGGTTCGTCGGTGCTTGTTTGGCAAACCGTTGCTGACAAGCGCCGGCTCAGCCGGGCAGATTATCAGTGGAAATGTTCACTCCCAACTTCTTTATTTTCCCCGCGAATCAATGTGGCGAACGGCAAGACGTGATTGATAATGATATTGAGATTGATTGTCTTAAATCCCTTCCCACAGTTCAAAGTCCCCAAACAGATAATATATATACATGCAATTCAGTACAGAGATAGGACTTGGCAGGAGCTGCCGATAGATAAGTGAAATAGGGCCAGAGTGAAAAGGCCTATCAGTCCCTGAGGGGCTTAGCTGCAGGATTCTGAAGCTCTAAACTGGCCGTGGTGGAGGGAGATAGTCGACATTGGTTTTAAATTACCCAAGATTGCCTTGTGGTTTCGGTCTTCGGGGACGCCAGCAGACAAGATGTTTGTTAAAACAAGTGCAGACATGGAGGCAGATTGGAGTGAGGAGCAGACCTGCCATTTCCCTGGCAGACAGAGCAGGTTGGAAGGCTGGTAATTGCAGAATTGGCAGAGGGGCTAAGGAGGTCTTGCAGCAATGATATCTGCCACAGGGACTGGAGCGTCGGTGAGTGAGGAGACAGGCTCAGCATCCTTCCTGGGATTTTCGATCTGATGCCATGCAAGCTACAGTACACCACACTAATTGTTCTCCATCTGCTTGCAGTATCCCATGGTGCTGTATATGTAACTTTTAGATGACCAGTAATGATATTGCAGCCAATAAATGGTTGCATGTGTACGGGTGCTAACCAGCTAGCCCCGTCTCATTATACCATTTTATTCATTAAAAATTCAAAGTTATATCTCTGGGGCTCTTAGTGTGGGAAATGGTACGATACAAGAGCCCTGGAGCGTTCCATACTGTAGGAACGGGGGGGTGGAATCAGCGGTCCGGACCAGCCACCCTACGGAGGAAACTCATTTCACCCGCAGCTATCTTATTCAATCTTGATGCAATCCCACTCACTCAGAACCTAAAACATGTGACCATCCCCGCGATTCATGCTGAGGACGTTTACATTTCCTTGTTCATTATAATACAGATGGACGCCCCAAAGTTTGGGTGCTATATCGCCCCCTATTGGTTTGGAGTGTAAAATATGAACCGTTAGCTCGTACGGATTAGCTGCAAATTGTGAGCTCATGTTCTGACAAGGAGATTATCTTCACAGATTATTCTGTTACTTGTTTAGGTTATTCTATTAACTCCTGTAAAGCAGCTTGAGTCGACGCGCATGTTGGAGAAACATTTTTTCCTACTACAGATCTGACAGATTACTACAGAGCTTTTTTCAATATTCCATTTTCATCTTCACATACCGTCGCAGCCTCATTCTCTCGCTGGCATTCAGAGCACTCCACCACGGTACCAAACTTCCACACACGTACGGCGTTTAATGCCGAAAGTTTACTTTTGTTACAGGTGCAATAACAAAAGGCCTTTTAAGTCCGACTTGAAAATCTTTAGGAGAAATTGGTTCCAGCATTGAGGGCTTGAGGTATTGATTCTGGCCTGTGGCTCAGTCCAGGAAAAGATGGATAGATTTCTTTGAAATGCACTCTGCGTGAGAATATAAAGACTATTGTGTGTTCTCACTCAGGAATAAATTGTTTCATGACATATCTGGGGCCACCTTTTTTAGCTTCAAGCTGCCTGCTTCTCTTGAAAGGGGAATGTTGACAGGGTGGAGCACATTCATCTGCACTCCCAGACTACCCACATCTCATATAGGCTTTTATTGAAAGTTAAATCTCCTTCAGAGAGTTGGCAGCCCCTTGTTGGGATATCTATTTCAGCAGCTGTCAAGGCTGATTATATGGGGGTTGTGCCACACACTGGCAGCGATATAAACCTCCTGCTGAGACACACTATTATGACGCTATTGATTGATGCGTTCATCTGCATGCGTGTGCATCTCCAGACTAAGAAGCAGCCACTTGTACTCGTGCAACATGTGATCGGTGATACGATTTGACTCATGACACTCACAATGGCAGACACAAGAAAGCTTGTGATGGCGTGTAATTTCTGCAGGACATGGTGCTTTGATGTTTACCCCAGGACTCAGCAGCACAGCAGATCAATAGCGAGCTGCAGGCACTATTGGAGAATTTCCCAATACGGAATTCTGATAGCAAGAGCCAATCAAAGCCATGCATCATGATTTGTTGCGTGTTCACACTCTGTAACGCCGTTTTAATGGTCAAAATAGTCCAGATAAACCGATGAATGTGGATCCCGCTAAAAATCAGTATTCATGGTAAAAGCCTGTGTTTCTGGTGATTATTCCCTTCTGACCTGTGAAGCCAGAAGCAAGACTCTGTACCCACTCCATCGGATCTATAACGAATCAATAAGAAAACATAGTTCACAGATACTACAAGCTGAATCACCTCTGCAAAGGTTATATATACAGTATATATATATTTATCTGTCTGTCAGCAGGGTTACGCAAAACTGCTGGTCTGATGCTCACCGAACTTATTGTGGAGCCGCAGCACAGACTGAGGAACTATTTAATCATGTGGCATGATCTGTTTAACATACAACATTGGTGGAGGGGTGAGGTCTTCCTGTGTCTCTTTGTCAATAGGATTAAACAAAAACTAGCTGCAGGATAACCGGTTGCTTCAATGACGTTGTTGTGTTTGGTGATCTGATCAGTTGTGGTTTTAAAATAAAATCTGAATCTGAGCAGCGTCATGGAGGCGACTGAAAGGCAGATTCCTGGTACAAATGCCTCCAAACATGCGTCACATTACAGACTCGGTCCTTCTTTCCAAAGCGCTGATTGAACTGTAGATGACGTATTTCCGATGTATATATATATATATAACTGTAACAGAATTTGGTTTTAGCTGAATGTCTTTTTTTATGTATAAATTAACAGAACAGCTCTGTTAATGAAGTCTTTTCAAGCCGAGACCTCAGCCCTTCTCATTTTTTTGATTCATTATTAAACACAGAATTCATTAGGAAAACTTTAACCGGGGACGGACTTTGCTTTGTGCATAATCTTTTCTGATGGATTATTTTCTTTCTTAAATGCTCAGCAGCGTCCCTCCTCTCCTCTCCTATCACCCACTGACTCGGAATACATTTCGCCTCCTCGCCAATGCCGATCGATTTGAATATCAACCACCAATAAAAGCCACCTCTTTGGTGTTCCTTTGACTCCGCCACGCTGTGAGAGGAAGGTGGGCGGCTCAGGGGCGAAGGATCTCGGAACTATTGAGTCAAAATATTGATGGAATGAAGCCAGTCCCTGAGATGCTGCAGCCAAAGGCTCATGATTTATATTACATCTTACATCTTAGCAGACATTTATATTCATTGGGAGGAGAAAGGTTGTCTGCACATGAACGTACATGTTGATATCCAGCAGCACCTTCATATGCCGAGGGGTTGACTGGAGTCACCCCGAGGAGGTGGAGGGACGACCCCGGCTTCCTGCCCTGCATGAGAGCAGATTCAACTTCAATTCCCAGCTTTCCTATCATGGGATCACATCACTGGTCACCTGTTGCTGCTCTAACTCTTGCACAGACTCCTTTTATATCACTTTAGATTGATCGCTCCCTGTCTTTGTATATATAGTGGAATGATAATAGGCACACATACTTGACTTGTTAGTTACCGGTGGTAAAGGACGGTCGGTCTAATCCGCCTGATAGGTCAGACATGTTGCTTTGGTGATGTGCAACCAGCAGGATTTCTGGACAAGCTCTCAACTGATACCTTGGCAATCCTTTTTTTTTTCTCCTCCGTGTCCAAGCCCCTCAAAAAACAGACACAGCAGCTAATATATCATTAGCAGCTGCCCTCTGGAGCTGGGTATTAATTATCCTGTGTTCTTCCTCGTTGGCCCACTCATTTGTACGTGTACTGTAAATGTCACCAGAGAGATAAATTGGAAAACAAAAAAGAACCCCCAGCTTGTAGCCTTTATGCAGCAGAATGTCAGAGGGAGCTTGTAAGAGATGAGATATTGGTTTTGGCCTGGCACAGATTCCGGCTCTGGAGGACTTAACAGAATACGAATGGCATCTCTCTTCAGAAACTTATTAGTGAATATTCAGATTTCTCGGCTCGTCTGTCTGTTGGATTTGATTCGTATTAATCGATCACACAAGAAGAATCACTGCAGTAGCTGCACTGTATCATATTCCTGGTTGAATCCCGGCCTGTTTGGTGGCTTCGCTGTCATGTTGCAAGCAGCCAGTAAAAAAAAGGATTAAAGTTCCTGTGCATGAACAGGAAAGTTGTGTTGCCGGCAAGAAAAAATCAATCAATTCATCCCTGATGGCGCTGCGGCTTGAGAACATGACGCCTAACGATGATGGAGCTCCAACAGTTCATGATTAACTGGAAGCTGGACTGTCATGTTGCTAACGATGCTAATGTATGTTGTGTCTCGCCTGCTCCAGTAATCCTTCACTCACGTAAATGCATCTCATTGTCTAGCATGTTATGAATACTGCTGGGAAACAAAAGGCGAGGGAGGGGTGAGGGGGGGGGGGGTTAATGGGAAAAACTGTATAACCATATAAATTTCTTCCTTTTTGTCGCAGGCGATTGTAACTTCGAGAAGCCGCTGGCAGCGTGTGGATACAGCCAAGGCAGAGACGATGACCTTGACTGGGAGCAGGCCAACACCAGAGAAAAGCCTTCATCAGATCTATGGATGCCCCCAGGTAAGCAGGGCGACACTGGCTGGGGAAGAAGAGGAATATTTAATTAGATCCTCGCAGTAGCCGTGCCATTTGACACTGTCTGGTTTGTGCAAGAAGCAGAAAAAAAGATTTCTAGAACCCAATTGTTCACAAGATACTCAACCTAGTGACGGGGGATTATAATCCTCACTGCTGGAAGGATGGTCTTTTCATAAAACTGTGATTTGTATGTCATATAGGGGGAAGTTTATTTTCTAATTGGTGCTACATGATCCAGAGGAAATAGAAATAAAGACCTGTGGTGGAAAAACTACAACACCCAGAATGCATTGGGCCCTGCAAGAGAGCTTGAATGAGGCTGCAACGAAAACACTAACTGTACTGCAGTTATTCAATGCTCAGACATTAGTGTTTGCTGGACAGGCGGTAGGTTTTAAAACAGTAAGAGCCGATAAGACTGTCGGTCAACACGCTTCACGTCACCTGGCGGACTTTTTGGGGACAAATGAGCAAGTAGCTCAACACGCTGTAACGATCCACAGCAGGTTGGAAGGTCTTTTATTAGAGCTGATAATCATCAGTTCACATGAATCTATATAAGTCACACAGCAGTACTTCTATGATGAAAAATATATTTTTCTGCATGTTTCAGCATCAAGTATAATGAGAGGTGACGTGCAGGGTTTACTATGTACCAGTACTGATGATAGTAAGTACCAGTACATAGTATCCTTCACTCCCTGAAGTCAAGCAGCTGCAGTTGTAAGTGACAATGTGCAAACACTACTGCCCCATTTTTTTGGGTGAAGTAAATATGCAAGTGTAGTCTTACATGTCACTGTTTGTAACACAGGGCCGTCTGCCTTGGGCGGGTGTCCGTTTTAAACAGGGGCGGGCAGAGGGGGGGGGGCATAAATTAAGTGTTAATCCACTTCTCCAGGCAACAGTACACAACTGAATATTACTTAGCTGAAGGGGGGCAAGCCATGCACACAAAGATAACATTATAATATATTAGACAGGCAACCGGTTTGAGAGAAATAAATTCTGCTGGATGGAATTTCAATCGGATTGTTCAGTTCATGATTCAATTTGACCGAGAGCCTTAATATAATCAGAATATACAGCGAGACTCCAGGAAAAAACATTACAGACATTACACCCATTATGTTCTAAGAAAATAGCATTAACACGTTATACACTGATTTCAATGTGCTGTCGATTCAACCTCGATGTTCTCTGTGACAATCACATGATATTATTGATATTAAAAACACTCTGATCAATTCTAATTAAACACGTCTTTCCGTCAGCCTCACACTGATATTAATTAGAATTCCTTCCCTGCATTTTAAGTCTGTTGCACACAACTCGTCTGTGTAATGTTCCATTAATCACATGAATCTGATTTGAAATGCTGCGATATCGAGCCGCCGCCGCCGAGCACGAGGCACCTGAGGAATAAGACTAATGGAATGGCATTTTTTTCTTCGTGTTCTAACGAAGGTAGCGTTGCAAGGTAATGGATATTGTTTCCCCTCTCCTATCTGACGACTAATCTCACAAAAGGCTGCATCACAGATAGATTGCACTGGGCCTCCCCGGTGACAGAGGGGGAATTAATTAGCAGGCCCTCGCTAATTCTAAGCAGCCAGTGCCACAGACCTGTTTGTGAGGACGTCCGGATGATGTGTTTGAAACCACCCCGGAGAAATTACCTCCTTTTGGAAGCTTCCTCCATTTCAATTGATTAATGTCGGGACACATGGAGGCCGGGCAAAGGTCACAGCGGAAGTCTGGAGAAAGTGTGACCTGCAAATTAACACCTCGCGCATGCTTCTAAATTTAACATACCTGATTAAAAAGCCCATGTCTGGTTAAGAGCCATGGCTGATTGTGCTCCCCAGTGTGAGTGCACTTCACATCGGCTTGTTTTCTACCTGCGCGTCTTGAATTGTGCCTAATTAACAGGTTGCAGGATCTTTCTCCCGTTCCTCAGTGTGAGCACTCAACCTACCGCGGGAAGAAACTGTAATCTCTCCTCTTTGACCGCGTTGAAAGGGATGTGAAATGTAGTGCACTCGACGACTGCAATTGTTTTAGGGCTACCGGAGAGAGGAGGTTGATTGGCGGAGATGCATTAGGTGAAAGCCACACTGGTGGGAGGAAAAGATATCTCACCTCTGATTGCTGTCTCACTGTTAACCTTACGACCTGATCACACTCGCTGAACAGATTGTTATCCTACCTGGTCTGTAGGGATGGAAATGCGACTGACGTAGGCTCGGAACAGGAGGTGTAACAACCTGAAACACTCTTATAATTGGCTGTAAGCAACGTCTGAACAAATAGAGGTGTTCCTAATGTCACCGTGACTGGATGATTTAACTTACAAACACTTCTCTTAAGTTCATCTATTTTATCCAGTTATATTTTTGGTTGATAGGAGCTACAAAATATTTAACCTGAGAAGATTAATTTAATCTGTGTCTATGTCAGTTGGCAGAATTCTGAATTAAAAGACTTTCAGAAGTTCCTCCCGCTTGATGTCGGCCCCGTTTAGGACTCCCTTTCATCCTAAAAAACCTCAAAGTGCTACCAAAGAACCAAACTGGCCTGATTCCATCCCACCATATCACTAAGATACCAAAACGGAGGAGCGAAATGAAACACAACAAGGAAAACAAACCCTCTGGTCACGTGGAGAAGAAGAAGAAGATGAACAGCGCCTGAGACTCTGGGTTGTTTACAACCATCCGCTCCCTTTTCCTAATTGCTACGTCTGAACATAGCGTGGCCTTGTTTGTCCCTCCACGCTGCTCTGATTGCATGCTTTGGCTCCTATAGGGTGGCTCAGCCCAGTTCTGAGGCCGTCCATGTCGGCTTGGGCGCTCCCCAGCGTGGCGCCTTGCCCGGGCCAACTGGAGAAACCCCCGGCAGAGCTGTCACTGTCGGTCGCGCCGTTAACCAACAAGCCTCATCTGCCCTGGACAATGATAATAAAACCGTCCGAGCCAAGACTGCACCCGCTCAGCCTTGAAGTTCGGAAGCTGGACACACTTCTGTCGGACGCAGACACTCGCTTGTATGTTGAGTTACTATGGTGCATCAGTCTCAGAGAAGAAGAGGAGAGATGATGTGCTGAGGAAGATTGTGGTGCGGTGCTGCAGGGGTTGTCCAGATGCCATTAAGGAGGGAACTGCTTTTAGTCAGCCCCAGCTGGTGCAGAGACCGCCTCTCCTCCGATGGTGTCATGGATGTTGCCAGCAGTGGTCTGCTGCCGCCCGGCCCTCCCACGAGACTCGTTGTGGGGGAATAATAACAAGAGGAGGAGGAGGAAGGTCCTCTAACTGAGATTAATTAGGGTTTTTGTATTATGCTTGGCACAATAGCAAATGCAGCTCTGGCTAAATGACTTATTGTTTTACTCTTAACGTCTGCTCTAAATACTTTGCGAGGGCTGAAATTGAATGTTTTTGTCTCATTGTTGCCGGGCTCTTTGTTTTGATAGCTCGCCCTTGGTCCATAATGACACCTAGACAATAGTGAAGGACTGGCAGAATGAGGTTCTTCATGGGGCAGAAGATGATTCTCATTTCCAGGTTCATAATATGTTAATGCGAATGCAGCTCACTCTCGCAGCCAGACGTTCTTGTGGCTGCTGCATAGAGAAAGACAGACAGTTTGTTATAAAGGGACCTGCTCACCTGGACCACCAGGGTTGTTTACACTCTACAGTGCCGCATGGGGCGTCTAAATGAAAGAGGAGACAGAACACCCACTGACTGAAGGACATCAGAAATTTAATCAGAATTTAAATCACATCAGCCAAAAAGATGGGATTTGCCATTGGGGAAGGAGGAGCGGCGCCGAGTCGAAATAAGCTAATTGCTTTCGAGCCATTCACAACTTTGTGCGAGAATCACACCTCGCACGGCGCCGGCAAGGTTGCGAGGTTAAGGAGAAACCCCATTATATGATTAAGGGATGAAAAACATAACAGCAAATTATGACGTCTGATATATTTGTGAATTAATTCCCGGCGTCGACGGCCTTCTATTCACATTTTGCATTTATTCGTGCGGTGAAGGAGCGTCGGACGGCCGGACTCCAACTGGAATCCAGTAATTTCTATAACAGGATTAGAACGCCGCGCTCCGTACTGTTATGATAGAGGACATATTTGCATACTGTGTTTTTTTTTCCCATCGGAGTGTATTGTATTTGCAATTATAGCTAATGATGCATCGAGGTGACTCACATGAAGAATTTCTGTTGTGTAATGGGTTTGTATCTGGCAAATGGGCCATTATCTGACCCATTTATTGCCGTGGTAGCGCCAACAGCGCGCGCCGCATATTAAGATGACATATTAAGCCATTAGTTTAAGAATTTTCCCCGTTGATTGACGTGCGCCAACAAAGGACGGCTGCCGCGGAACATAATAAGGGTCGGTTGTTTCCACCTGACGGAGATGACGGGGCTGGAATGTGTTCCGCGTGATGGATGGTTTCAGGTGAATCTGTTTGACACCGTCACTTGCCATTTCCGTCATGGAGAGTCCAAACTTATTCATTACTATTTTATCAGACCCCCTTTCATGTTTCAAAGGACACAGGGAAAGTTCTGGGGGAAAAAAAAAAGTGAGCGGAGGCCACGGCTGCTCGCTTTAACAGCCTCGCCCTCACAGCGAGAGCGGTTTTGATTGGTGGCAGACGGGGAGAGCAGCCCTGTCTTCATTGACATTTCCGAAGTGGCAGCGGTGCTTTTCTGCCGTGGTGACCTCTGTGAATTTTATTAGCAAATGAGACCTGGAGGGTTTGGGTTTAAAGAGCGCCCCTTCATTCTGATTCCACCCCCCCTCCACACACACACACACATAATGATTTTCGCAGAGTTCAGGACCTGAATGGAGGAGAAATAATGAGCGCTAGTCATTATTGCAAATTATATCCTGCGCTCCGACCATCACTCAAGTCGTAATTAATCTAACTACCTTCTACATATACACTTTGATGATAAGGATTAGATACGGATTATTCTTTTCTTTATTCAGGAGCACGGTCTTTTAATTTGAAAGTGTGATTTCTTGATTCGGTAACGTCTTCTCTCCCTCCAGCTCAGACGGTCTCAGACTCTGCAGCTTGCTCAGATTTCTTCGGCTCCAGCTGGACCACTTTCTGGCTGCTTCTGCTCCTGAAACATCTGCTCTAAAATTACAGCTCTCAGATTTTCTTTTTTTTTTTTTTTTGCGATAACCCTGCCAAAATATCCCCCCCCCCGAACAAATGCGATGCCAGGTAGGATGTCGTCCAATCACAGTATCACAGGCGAACATCGGGACAGTCACTTCTACATCTGAAGGCCTTTTACCGTGCGGTTAATTCACACGTAAATACAAGTTGTTTTTCGCACATAATGCAAATATTTCACAAGAGCAGCAGCATGTTTTTTTCGGAATGAGGCTGATTTTCTGGGATGTCCCGCCCTCGAATAAACACATCAGCCAATCACGTTGTGTGGAACGAACGTCATGTGACAACATTGTAACAACAATGGCGGACCTGTTGATTGTTGATGCTCTACAGTGAACCCATCCGTCTAGCAGAGGCCTCGAACTGTCCAACAAACATCCTAAAAGATGTCCGTGAACTGGTTTTATAACAGCTTCAGCTCCCTTTTTCTTTTTCTACTTTGCAAACCAAGATGCACACAAATCTCGTCTTCTTTTGTCGAGAGAGGAGGAGCAGAAACATTCATGCCGTTTATTCGTCACCTACTCGTAGTGTGAGGACCTTTAGAGTGTCTGACAGTTAATGCCTGATAATCAGTTTATAATTAATGTTGAATGTTTTTGTGTGTGCAGATCTCATTCATGTTCAGCAGCCTTATTAATAATGTGTTAAACAGTATAAAACAACGTGGCCTACAGGAACTCTTCATCTCCCTCTAATTCATTCCTCATGGCAGTCTGCATGTTCTCGCCATGTTCAGCCGTCATTGTAATGAAAGGTGAAGGTGGCCTACATCGGAAATAATAATAAATCTTTTCCTTCTGAATACCTTAGACAATAGCGGAGCGCCCGGCCTTTACAGCGGTGGAGAGACACAGGCCTTGAGTGTGCGGAGAGCTCTCTATTTTAATTGGTCTTGAACACGCCGCTGTTAACGGGCAGGAGACGGAGAAACGGGAGGAGAGAGCGAGAGAAAACACCCTCGCGCATCACTAGCACATTAGCACAGCACTAACATAGTGTCAGTGTAATTTGCTCCCGGTTTCACCGGCTAATTAGCTTGTCATGGTGCAGCAGGTCCTGCGGAGTGTGTGGTCATTAGGCCTGAGGAGCGCGGAGATGGAGTGACAATCAGGGCTCTCCGGTTCCGTTCTTCACTCCTGGCAGACGGCTGACAATGACGGGATGATTACAGGGCGCTTAAAAAAACGTTACTCTCGTGTTTCATGGTGGTCAATAATGACGGAGGGTTCAACCTCTGGTACAACCGACCGAAATCAAGCGGTTGGTTTTAAATTCAGTTAAAACAAATTCAAATCGAATTTCATCAGTTCTGCAGCTGGTGAGGAAACGTGTGCATCAACCTTTATGAAACAGGAAGTGGCTTCCTACACAGTGTGTAGTTTTCATGAGCAGGATTACGCAACAACAACCAGGCTAATTCCCGCCGAACGTCTTTGACCCGGAGAAGAACCCATTAAAGTTTGAGGCTGATCCATTAAACATAGCGATAAGAGCGTTTGCATAGGTTTGTGCACACGTGCATGACTAGAATGGAGGTTGTGTTCTTTGGTCAGCGAGATTAACACACAAATTGAAAATTAGATGGACAGTTGGAGATGAAGACAAACTTCTCACGTTTCCAGAGATCCGGATCACCTGCTTCAACACTGAGGACTTGCTTGGACATTTTCATTAATGTCTCTGGAAGTATTAGACATCCAGACATATATTAGGCTGTAAGATTTCAACATAATAGACTTCGGCCTTGGCGAAGATTTCCGCTCTCCAAGAACATTTTCTATTCTATTCATACTTCGGAAAGAAGCGTTATCACCGACGAAGAGCACCGCGGTGTATAAATCTGTTGTGCAACACTGTGAATAGTGAACAAGCTTGTTTTAACCACAGAGGGAAAAGCAGTGGTTGGCAGCTTCTTTGTCTTTGTAACACCAGCTACGACTAAACAATTCATCAGCTGAGATATTAGTGCTGGTTGGCGTCACACCGCGGGGTTTCTGACGCTTCGGTGGGAAAAAACAAAAGAAATATCTTGGCACCGGAGCAGATGGCTGACTGTTATTAAATAGACCTCAGCGCCATCGCAGAGCCGCCTGATTGAGGTTGGACGGACGAGTGTCTAAAAGTCGAGCCTCCGCCTGCCGCTGTACTTCACACAACTACCTGCACAGCCTCAGGAAGATCTGACCTCAACACTTGAATCAGAGACAAATTGAAGAGGGATAATACAAAAGCTCTGGGAGAACAAACGTGTTGTTCACAATCGCCGAGGGATCCTGCTGCGCTGGAACATCCACGACACAAAAGAGCCACAATCATAAAGGGCTAATAAATATAAGAAAAATACACAAAACAGGCGCTTAATTATAGTAAACAGAAGTAAACAAAAAAGATTTAGAGTGAAGCTGCACAAAGTTAAGAAAAAAAACTACTATTGAAACTAGTTTTGGTGTTCGGTTGTCATGGAGATCAGCAGCTCCAAGTTCCATTCTTAGGTCAGGTGATGACAACAGAGCCGTCTCCATGACAACTGAGCAAACTCCATCCATTGAAGAAGACGATGAGAAGATACTATCTCTGAGAGTTAAGCTTTATCATATAATGAGTTGGCGTTCATACACACTCCTAATAAAGTGAGACGCTTTTAAAAACAACAACTTGATCCCACCTAAGAGGTCGAGGAGGCCGATTCTCTCATCACTTCTCCTGCCTCTCATCCTCCGCTCCCTCTCCTCCGGTTTCATTGTGCACACATGACAGAGCCCCCGCTCGTTATCTGAAGCTGGAGACAGATGGAATTGGTGAGCGTTACAAGCGCCGCACAACAAGACAAGTGGGCAAGCGCTGATCACTGATGGAACAAATAGGGGGTTTTGTGAGCGGCTGCCACAGTCGGGGACCACGTCTGCCGATTTAGCTGATGTTATTCACCCTTTTCCTGACATCATATCTGAGTCAATCGCCAGATGTTAAATTTAATGACAAAGACTCACATCCGCTGCGGTTCGGCTCTGCCTCGCACGCAGGAGAGCGAGACGCAGACGCTTCCTCACCTCTCGCCGACAACATCGCTCATTAAAGGTTTTGTTTTTAGACTGTGTTCCAAAGGGCTGTTGCCGTTTGTGCCATCTCATCCCCGAGCCGGAGCCCAACAGGAGGATGACAAATAGATTGCGCTCCGCATCTCCTTGAGACTCTGCCAATATAATAATTCTCACTTGTGTTTTATTGGCAAGAGGGTAGAGAATTAGATTAACCTTTAATATTGAACCGGCGCGATAAAATCTAAATGGGGGCATCCTTGGCAAAATAGATTTTAACTTATTGATTTCCCATCATTTGCCTTTCTCTCTGTCATTTAGCGGGGAGAAAACAATCCTCTCAAATATCCTGCATTTTTTTAGGATTAGTCTTTCTCTGTATTTGGATTGATGATAATGACCGGAGATGTCCATCAATCAAACGATAAGAGGATTGTCTCATTAAGGAGGGTCACATCCTGCAGTTCTGTTAGCAAAAAAGGTCTCAGTGCACTCATGTAACTGCTTTCTGCACACTCCTGTAATTACGGCTTTTATTTAGCAACCGTTTAGTTACCGTTAAACCTCACGACCTGCTTGCCAGCAATAATTTGATTCGTCTCCCTTGTCTGCAAACCAAAGCAACGGATCAGCGTTATGTTGCACGGATGATGTTCTACAGGTCCTTTTGTAAGTATGTCAGGTGCGTTAGTGTTTACAAAGTACCACTGTGAGGATCAGTGTTAAGTGAAGGAGGAAGGACACATTAAGGCAGGAGGATGTTCTGGAATAATAAGCTCTTGCACAATCTTCCACTCATGTTGGGAGGAGCTCCCGTCCCTGCCGTTTAATACCAGAAAGCCCTCATCTCCGAACAACCAACGTTGGGGTTAATTAACAGACAAACCCTATGATGAAACGTCCTCTCCATTCCAACCTACCTTCCCTCAAAGTAACATTAGTCTGCACACAGCCCACCTATACACCCGGACTTAATACAGCGAGGAATTATGGCCCACAGCTGCTCCACATCTGGCAGCCAGAGAGTTAGAGGCTGGATTAATCAGGCAAAAAGCACATTCTGCTTGTCCTTAACAAAGTTGATGCGCTCGTTTCCTGTTTGGTCCCCGGCAGGTAACACAGAATTAACAATGAATGGATGTGTGTGTCTGTCAGCGGCTATCAGAGTGGAAACCACATCAAGCTTTGGCTTCCTCCTCTAAAAATACCTTTTGTCATTCGCCCTGATTTCACATTTCTGAACGTAAAGAAAGTTCACGCTCGGCTTCCAAACGTTTCCTGGAGTTATTTCAATCGTCAGCTTGTGTTAAAAAGCACTTGTCAAACACATCGGTGGAACGTTTGTCACTGACGGCCCACACAGATCGTACCAGACAATGTGCTGTTCAAGGTCGCAGGAACGTACAGCTGCCAGTCGCCCAACCTGTCACACAGGAAACCACAATAACACGGCACTTTATTGTCAAATGCTTCTTCGGGTTCATGGCACCTCAGCATCATGCCAGGTAAGGTGGATCTGCAGTCGCATAGAAGAAGACAATAGTAATAGTGATGCTGGTGAAAGTACCTGTGTTACTCTTTGCAGGTTAAAATCACATCCAGCGATGACACGCAGAGCCTGATGAACACACATGATTCTAAAACATCCTCTGTGTTGCAGGTTCGGCTTTCATGATGGTGAACACGTCGGGGCGCTTCGCAGGGCAGAAGTCCCTCCTGTTGACACCACAGCTGAAGGAGAACGACACCCACTGTGTTATTTTCCAGTACTACATTGGAGGTAGAGACAACAGCCACCCGGGCCACCTGAACATCTACATCAAAGAGAACAACAGTCCCATGGGGATGCCTATCTGGAACGTGTCGGGTCCGGCTGCTCGCTCCTGGGGACAGGTCGAGCTGGCCATCAGCACCTACTGGCCCAACTTCTACCAGGTGAGGAAACGCAGTCTCTTTTGCACAATGCCTCAGCACTGAAACTAATTATGGCTAAGCCAAAGTCATTGAAGTGGAGCAAGACACAAGTATTACTTGAGGAGGCCCCAAACAATCACACCACAGCCCATTCAAAACAGCTAAGATTATTGATTTCTGGGGCTGCCTCAGTATCCATGGTAATCTGTTCTCTCTGCCCGCCGTCTGAGCCAGTCCTCCTTTTTCCAATTCTGAAACTCATTTTCACTTACCAATGCACATGACTGCTGGCCAGGCCAAGGTGATTTCACACTCGCCTTGCTATTAGTCTTCGCCGGGCTTGTTCCCCGAGTCCACCAAATGTTAATTGATGCAGAGAGACCCCTTCACCTCCCCAATGGGAGACGGTCCTTTGGTGAATTATTTCATTATGGCCTGGCACAGCTGGTCCACAGTGGAGCAGTAGGGGGAGTCATCATCTTGCCTGCCCATCATAGGCACCCTGATAACTTAGATAACAAGAGACTCTGCTGAGCTCCTCCGAGCTGAATGCAAGACAGACACCTTAATGAGAGGCCCATGGACAAAAGAAACAGAAGAGGGGGACGGTGGGGAAGGACAAAATGTGCTGCAGCTGAAAGTTGCTGTGCACTGGCGGCAGGATGATGACCCCTGTGTGACATGTTGAAGCAAAGCCAGCCCGGTCAAATGTTTTCCATTTGGCTCGAGCCTCTCAAGATTGATGGAGTTTGCCTGCGGCTGACAACATCTCCGACCACAAGTCTAAGTACCAATTGTCAATGTGCACCCCAAAGATGCTGCATGCTTTTCTTTTGTTTATTATAAGTGATAGTTTGACACTGCAGGTAGTGGAGGCTTAAAATGTGATGCATTGTCATTGTCAATGTGCAGGGAAATTCACATTATCGGTTGTTATAGACCCAAACTGACCACACAGATAGAATGCAAAGGATGCTAATAATGTTAGCACCACTCGCACCCCAAGAAATGACACCGATGCTAAATTATCCATAATTAAAAACATGGTGCTAATTATAGGTATCTTTAATTGCTTAGTAACCTACGCAATTGTCAAAGGGAAACCACCTGATACTAATTATGTTTTAATTACCAGTAAGGTTTTTAGTCATCATGAGCCTTTCAGCTTTCGATAATTACTTACTTCTGTCATGTCATCCCAAAAACGTTTAATTCATATTATCATGCATTTCCAAAACGGCTTAAAACTTCTGCACAGAAGAGACTGGTGCGCGCAGTATGAAGTATAATACAACAACCCTTCATGAGTATTATAATGTTCAGCTTTCATTGAGTCTATTTCAGAGGTGTTGAACTTCATTGTGCTGTACTTTATAACTTGGACAATATGAATGAAATACATCATACTTTAATTATATGAACTGAAAATGTCCTCGACAAGCGGAAACCTCCACCAAATCCCATTCAAAAAATTGCTATTTTTTCCCCGCGTTGACAGGCCTGCCACAAAATGGAATGGGCTCTCTCTTGGCCCGAACCCTAACCCTCCGACAAGTGCACAAACATACAGATACACAACCAACATAACATAACCCTCCTTGGCGTCTCTTCTGTACAACCCATTGCCGGCCTGTTGTATTATACTTCATACCAAACCCTCAGCGGTTCGAATGTTTCGGGCTGATTTTCGACGTCTTGCACACTCTTGTTCAACATGTTTAATTTGTGCTTAATAAGAAAACCCATCATGCATTGTGATATGTGGCAGTGCACCAATGAGAGAGAAAAAACCCAAATGTCCTCATCTATCTTGATTTCAATACAGCAGAGCCGATGGCAGAGCCAATCAATCTTGTTGTAATGTAGTACTTAGCCAGGTTCCCTCAGGGATAACCAATGCGGTGATGTAGACGTTGAATGTTGGGTTCACTGTCTGTCTCTCAGACAAATGAGAGTGGTGAACTTTCTCGTGACATCAACGGCTCCCGTCCCATGTGGATATTCTCACTCGGTGGGTCAGGCCCAATTATGCACTGCACTATCATTGATGTTGGAATCAATTATATCACAGCTATTAAGACAGGCTGACGGATGTCTGTTGCACAAACAAAGGATTTCAATTAGTGAGCGGGGGCCAGTTCATTTGTCTGGTGGCGATATATGAAGTGGTTGGCCTTTTAATTTCCTTTAAATTAGCCTGTAATGAGGCCATAATTGGCACCCAAGACATTCACTTTCATATTTCATGAGACGAAAAAAGAAATTTATAATTAGACAGCCTTATCTGAAGGCATCCTGCCTCCCAGATGACAATGGCAACTATCTCCTCCTCCACATTCCTGGGTGGCAAAAGGAATCTCAGAGATGTATGCGTGTGTGCAGCCTGGCTACACCCTGCAGGACTCACACGTCTGTGTGACACCCTATACGCAACATACCCATTAATGTATGCCATTACGGGGGGAAGTACAAGTTTATATTTAGGGTATAATGGCATGCAAAACATGTGTAGTAGGAGCGTGTGCAGTGTAACGCGTCCCTGTACCACACCCTGGGTTTTGGGGAGGGACCGGCATTCTGTTTCCCTTTTTATCACACTGCAGACCAGCGAGTAAATAACTCTGACATGCTGCTGGGACACACCCTCCACCCGGGCTCGGGACCATTTGTTTTGCTGGACAACTTGTGCCTTAAAATAGAGCCATGTTAGTCCTGCACAGCGCAGATGCGCTTGATTTTGGGATTAGATAGATAGTGAAAAGCATGTCAACCACAGAACACAACTGTGCAACGGCAACATCAGCACCTTCTAATCTTACAGTCTCCTGCAGAGAAGTGCAGACAGCATATCTTCACACTCCCGCAAATTTAAAGAACTTTTTCCAGGTTTTGAGAGAAGATTTAATTAGCGTTGGTCGCTAACTGACCGGACTGCCCAAGCAAACATTCACTTGTTTATTTTATAGGCAGCTGTGTGTGTCTCTGGTTCGATCCCCAGGACTGGCAGTAAAAATGTGGGTGGAGTTAGTGATGATCCAGCGCTTTCCCCTCCAACAGCATTCTCAGCTGCCTTTGAGCAAGGCACCGAACCCCCGACTGCCCCCTGGGCGCCGCTGAAGTGGCAGCCCACTGCTCCAGTGTGTGTGTGTGTGTTCACTGTGTGTTTGCATGTGCACATGTAATGAAAGTACACTAAATTATATAAAATATTGCTTGTTCAGTTAGCACACTGGGACCTTACAGCCTCAATTTAAAGGCAAACTAAGGTGACACGGTCATGGAAAAGTCACGGAAAATTAAATATAGCATTTCCATGCCTGGAAGATGTTCTTGAAGAAGATGAATACACCGAGAATGATTTGCAAAAGCCGTGAAAAGTTATTGATTTCACAGTACCCCAGATAACTTCTAGAAACAAACTCACACATTAACTGTCGACATCTCTACCAGCCAGATGAGACGATTCTTCGTCATTGACTCCGTATTGATGTGAACACCAAACACGTGTATGTTTAAACCAAGAAAAGGATGTTAATGAAAAAGGAGGAGTGAGATGTCACCCCCCCTTCATAAACTATACGCTTGTCACAGACTCTTCTAATCATCTTAGGGCTCTAACTTAATTTAACACTTTCACGTCACAACACCTATCAACTGTGATATATTGTAAAAATAATGTCATTGGCCTGCAGCCGCGTGGCCAGCTGCCACCCAGCCAAGAGCAGGTCATATTAGCGTGAGCGAGACTTCACCACGCACACGGGCAGCCTCGTTCAAAGTGCCATTCGAAGACATGCGCCCATTTATCGTCGGTGTTATGAGTCTCCTCTCTCTTCCTCAGATCGTGTTTGAAGCCGTAACCTCAGGGCAGCGCGGCTTGCTGGCCATCAAGGATGTCGTGGTCCAGGGTCACCAGTGCAGTAAGTCCTTTTTTTTTTTTTCCTTCCCCCGTAAAAGAATATCATCAAACACTCATTGTCCTCTCCGTGACACCCGATCAAATACCTGTATTGTTGTTGTGTTCAAGGCCTCCTCGTCAAACAAAGGGGCCTTCCTCCCAAGACTACGCTAGTCAATCCAAAGAGTGAGACTCCCCTCCTCCGAGCTCCCTTTAGATTTATGAGCACACAGTTGACACGCTGAAGTGTGCTCAGGCTATAATGTTGGAGTGGCTGTGTTAAATCTTTCCTTTGAGAGACAGGGAGGAAAAGTGTAGCGCACAAAAAAAAAAAATGGAAATGAAAAGCAAATACCACCACAGAGCGCGCTGCTGCTTGTATTTGGATTCCACTATTTTTCTCCTCCCTTAAGGATATTCAGTAGAGCATCTCATCTCTCAGATGTTCGGCGTTCTCCTACCATCTCCGCGTATAAGAACAGGCACTTCAGAGTGCACTGCAGAGCTCATGAACATGCAATCACGGGCGCATTTAGAATTATTCTGCTTCAGCTTTTAGCGATAGGCGGCTGCTGTGGGAGTGCAGGGACGAGGGCTCTCCAGGATTCTACACGTCTACGCTTCTGAGTCCTGTTCATCCGTTTTGGGACTCTTTATACGAAGAGGCGTTCACCCTCTGCAGTTTAAGTCTAAATCAATACCACGCTGGTTTTCATCAATTGATTTATGCTTTACGCTGCCCCTCATAGCCTCATCGTATCAAGCTCTGATTGTTAGATGCTAATGACCTGGTAACCATTTGAAAGCAGCCGAATTCCTACAAATGTTATGTCAATAAGTTGGATTTAAAGTAGCGATAGGTGTTGCATATAAATGCATTTGAGAAAATCGATCGGCCCTTGCAACGTGATCAATGTATAAAGTGTGAGGTGATCAATAACCCACTTAGTGGCAATTGGGTTTCTTTGAGTGATAAGCAAAGTGATCGGAGTGACTCTTCGGTGAAGCACGGCCCGTTCATTCTCTAATAATACCACCTGGTGGAATTTCCAACGCCGCGGTGTGATTGTGCCGTCGGGCGGTCCGCCCGTCCTTCCGTTATCACAGAACACAGAATACATTTGTCTTTCTTGGCGCCGGATGGATTTGACAGAAAAGAAAGTTATAAAAGAGGTGCAGTTCAACGAAGAGGTCATGAAATATTAAGTAGCGGTGAAAGTTTTAATGATGAAAGTGATAGAATTAGCTTGTGCCAAGTCTTCAGAGATTTGGTTATGTTTCGAATCAAGGTCGCTCCGCTGAATTGCCCTATTTTGCTATGCAGAATAGCAGTACTAATCAAACATGTTCCATATAAGTTACTTTGTGAGGACTCCCCCAGTCAGTGAGCAGGCTGATAATGAGCAAACTTGGAAATGAGAAAAAAATCCTGCTTTTTGGAAGAATCCCCCCTCATACAATACAAGGATGAAGTTAAGAGAGTGGATATCAGAGGAGGTCAAAGGTCGGCTCTTATGGCTCATTTTAGGGATTTAGGAGGACGGTTCCTCCAATGATTCCGACCTTGGGCACTAAGGGGAATCAGATAGTGAGAAGAAGTGCAGCATCCATCAGCTTCCTTAGATCTTAGAGGAGCTATGGCATTGATTCATTTAGGGAAGTTAATCAATGCATCTTAGAATGTGAGCTGATGGAACCTCTGCCTGATAAATATTTGCCTTGTTCCCTAGTGAACACACCTCACTTCCTGACGATAAAAGGAGTGGAGGTCAACGCTGGACAGACGGCGTCTTTCCACTGCACCGTCAATGGACGCAAGAGGGACAACTTCCGCCTCTGGCTTCAGGTGAGAGCTGCTTTCATCGCTTCCGAAGTCAGACGAGATCATCAGCATCAGAACAGGGCTTCAGATTTGGAGTCTGCTGTAAAGGAAAGGCTGAGTTATCAGCTGCTGTTTTTAGGGTATAATAATACTTTTCATAGTTGGAATCATAACCAAACTATTCTATCTGTTTAAAATCAGGTCAGATGGTAACAATCTTTTTTCTTGTGTGTGACCTGGATTCCCCTTTTGGCAACTGGCCTGCAAAATCAATAGTGCAATATTTGAATACAAGACAACAAATTGCATCATTTGCATCCAACCAGATGGGTAAACCAGAGGGTGGCTGCAATAATGAGGAAATGCAGGAGCACCGTGTTATATAAAACATGTCTAAGCCTAATCCTAATCACACAAGACACCATGTAAACATCTTAGCACCGCAGCCACAGTTCTCCTTCCTGAAGAGACTTGCAGGCATCCATTCAAATTGCATATGAGAAGACCTCAATCATAAACAGTGGCCAGCGGGTACGGTGCCGCTGTGCAGTGAGCACACGTCACTCCCGGACACCTTAAGAGATGTGCTGGCGACAGACAAAAGCGCACATGGTTTATAGCCTCCTCCGGTCGTCGTGACTTTGAGTCCTGCGCGGGGACGTGCAGGTTGTAACACATAAGCAGCTTTCACCTTGAATCTAAATGCAATGTATATTAAATTGTAGGTGTTGTCGGTGCAACTAATGTTTCAAGCAGTTTCACCACAATATAAGCTGAAACCAACTTTACACACTGCAAACAAACTTACCAAAAAAAAGTCTGATACGAGGAAACAACAGACCAGATGGAAGAGAAGAAGTGCAAAAAGTTCTTATTTAACACGCAGAACTTGATGCCTGCTTGCCAGCCTCACAACCAGTTGGAAAATTGTGTTATTGTGCATTTCTGTTTGAGATTTAAGCTTCTCACCAGATCTTCCACAGGCCTCCTCACCTGGGGGAGGCAGGGGGTTACAGTTGTTTCAGATCACCGCAGTATGGTCCTAACCTATATAGCTGTTGGCCCTGTGGATTCTGTGTACTATATCCGGCACAAGTGAGCTACACAGCACTCTTGGACTGACCTTGTTCTGAGCAGCAAAGGTAGTGCATCTGGCAGACATAACCCTACCGGCTCTGCTGCTAAGCACACCGTCACACGTGTGATCAGTGGGAGCATGATGCCGGGTAAAGGTCCACCGCCAGGTACTCCATCACTTTAACAAACACGTCCTCATTAGCACAGGAGCTGGAAAACAAACATTAAGTGAAATCCCCCGTTGACAGTAATGAAGAAATATTTCTAATGAACAAATGTCCCCCATCTGCCTGCTGTGAGGGGTGACAGCTGGGGAGAGCCCACTGCCTGCTTGTGTGTATGTGTGCGCTCCTGTGTGATAAATGTATTCCTGCATCAGCCACCGATGGGACACAAGCAGAACAGACAATAAATGCACACAACCAGAGTTTCTGAAACACACAAGGTCAGGCCACTTTGCTAATTAAACCCTTCCACTTCGGAGGCTCACTTGTGTTTGTCTCGGTTCCAAACAGGGCATCGGTGGACGGGAGGCCCCTATGAAAACCACTAAACCTTGGAACAACCGGCGCTTCATAGGCACTTTCGATGTGGAGAACACAACCAAGGGCGACTCCGGCCGCTACCGCTGCATCGTCCACTCAGATAAAGGGGTTGGAGTGTCCAATTATGGGGAGCTAACCATAAAACGTGAGTATTGGTCCCGAAAACGGACAGAAACACAAACTGAATGAACAGAAAAACATACACAGCAGAAATGTGTTTGCACCCAAATGACCTCCATACATGCAAACAAAGTCATGGGGAGATAAACAGGACATGCTGCATGTTCGCTGATGAGAACGTCCTCTAAGGCAGGACTAAAAATACTATCTTTTCATGTTGATTTGCAACCCAGAGGACGTTCATACTTCCCCTGTAACGGCTGCCCTTGAGTGAGCACAATTCCACCCAAAAGATCACAAAGACATGAGGCACGGGGGTTTACAGTAACCTCATAGATATTTGACTCCTGCAGTCATTTGATAGGAATTTATGGAGTCGTCTGAAACTAAATCCTGCAAGGCCTCACTTTCCCACAGCCCTATAGTCCGGTAATGGCCTTCCATATTTCTTCACCTCAATTTTCTCGCCGTGCTCTCAATTGAATTTACTGCCTTTTTTTTTTTCTTTCTTTCTTTTTTTTTGTGTCTCCAAGCTTTATGTGATTGATAGGTTTAATCCTGGCTGTCCAGATCGAGGTCTGTCAATCATGTGAGAATGGCCGGGCCCAGACATAGCACAGGGAAGAGAGGAGATAAAGTCTCTCTCCCCGAGTGTATCAATGAGTTGCAGCGGTGTACTCCAAGACAATTTACCGACACGCTGGAGGCACTGGAAAACACACTCCTGCATAAATTCAGCGACAAAATCACCTGCACGTCCTCTCACTTACAAATAATCACTAGACAGCAATATTTCTTTTACTGCTACTGTTAACAGGTATGTTTGTACCCAAGCAAACCAGGTGTAAAGCGCCATTGTCATAAATATTTCAAATACATACATTTTCTAGATTTAGATATTTATCCGATCTTGTAACGCGTCCCACTTTAAATTCTGCAGAGATTTCACGCCTCGATGACTGCGGCATAAGCCAACTCGTCGGAGGAAGAAAAGAAGCGTTTTCACGGTTATAAGTGTCGCACATAAAAAAGCTGATATCTCCTCTTATCGTACCAGTCGTAAAACAAGTGCTTAACCCTCCGAGCGATGTGTCTGAGTCGTAAATCCTCCTTAAATGTGTATTCACCATGCCCGGGACTTTTTGGAGGAGTGACCACGGAGCGATTTTGTGGATTATGAGCCTGCTCCAGTCTCACTCTGTAGCAACCCCCCCCCCCCCCCCCCCCCCCCCCCCCCCCCCCCCACCCCCCCCCCCT
>CAAKHC010015580.1:2130-91403 GCA_901007825.1 Macroramphosus scolopax | reverse complement strand
CTCTGTAGCAACCCCCCCCCCCCCCCCCCAACAGCCTGAACTCCTCATAACTGCACACTGTTTTTTTCCTGCTTGATTATCCCCGATAATCACGTATGCCTTTCATGCCAGTACTCATCAGGATTCATGTGGAAGTGCACCGCTCCACATGGATTGGCCGGCTGCAGCCAGTCGTTCCTGTGCCCCCCTCGTGATGGGCTCTCCTGTAGTGCAGCCAGTGGTTTTTGAAAGGGGGGATAATTATTCCCTGTCTAAGTGCTGGCTCTTTCCTTGGCCTGGTTAGAATCACCTGGATCCAAAAGTGCTCGCTGAGCTCGGCATTCTGGGCCATGCTACCAGCCCGAGGTTGCCGAGGCGTGGCCGTGTCAGCGCTAATGAGAATAGCCACCAAAAAATCGAAGGCCGGCCAAGTCAGGCTCGTCATTTTCCTGTGGCTACCTCCTCTCATATCAGCAACAGATCAATCCTTTACTCGCAGCAGCCCCAATTAGGAGAGCGGACAACATAATGAGCACCTCTTGCATCTTAACAAGGAGGGCTCAGTGGATGTAACAGGGAAATGAAGGCAGGATTTATAAACAGTCAGGTCTAACTAATCTCACAACAGAGCACAACTCGTATGATTGCTCTCTGTGGGGTGAATGGCAAATGGGTGGTTTGTTTGGGCTATTTATTTATGCATTGTGGTGCTGAAATAAATGGTTGATTAATCTAGAAAGCAATAGAGCGGGAATTAATTGACAATTCTGAGAGGAGACTACTCATTAAAATCATTTGTTAAGACAAAAAAATGCTGACATCCGACGGTTCCAGTTTGTCAGAAGTGAGGATTTGCTGCTTTGCTGTTTAATTCTGAGCTAAAGTGAATAAATTTGTCTGTCTGACTGTTGTGGGACACCATAAACCATCTGTAGACCTCACCTTCTGCTCTGGGATTTATGAGAAGACATTCTTAGTGTTTCTTGACATTTTATATTCATGCATCACGTATGAGTATATATACACAGTGCGAGTGTGCATTTGTGCCACGGCGTTCAGGCAGGCAGGTGCTGCAGAAAAGGGAGGACGCAGCTGTCGCCAGGCCGTCTGCAACATCATGACAACAGCTGCTCGCTGACCCTCGCGTATGGCCGCCTGTGTCATCTGCGCGCCGCCACCCATCTTCCGCCAGCACGCTGTTTTCGAGCCAAGAGTCCTGATGCTACAAAAAGCAGCCTTGTGAGGATCAAACAGTGGGAAATGGGTTGTTAATACCCTAAAGTGTTCCAGCACTTGAGTGTATTTCACACCGGTAATCCGTAATTTTCCGTCTGTCTGCTATGGCGGTTGAACAGAGGCTTACTGCACCTACAGGAGATATTTCATCAGGGTAAGCTGCTGTTGCTTTTGTGAAGCAGCAACTTTTCAAAGTCAAATGAGCAGCTTATTGCTATAATACATCATGCTGCTTAGTCGTATTGTATTGTGGCGGAAGTGGCCTGAACAGAAACATGATTATATAGCAGAATGTTTGACTGTGCAAAAAAAAATGAAAGAAACGACTGTAGGACTGCTGTTTGATACCTTGTGCCAGGTTCATCTGACGGTGTGAGAGTCTCAATGGTCATTTAATCCCATTATATTAAGATTTTCAGTGATATTACAGCCTTAGTGGATATTACTTTTGTTGAACTTCATGCCATCTTGTCAAGTTTCACACCCTGTGAACCAGTTATATCTGAGTCACCAGCGAGGATCTCGGGAGGGCCATTTGGTCCTGTGCAACACAAGCTGCCATCGGAGAATGAGTGTGATGGCAAATGTGTCGACAAAATCTGGTGACAACCTAGATTGCCTCTCTCTGGTTTTTTTAGGTTTAAATCAAACACTCCTCAGCTTGTTCCTTGTTAAAAGTGATGCATTAAAAGAAATAATATATTCTTGCAATAGTTTTGCGTATTCTTAAAAACATTAAAACCCTCATTACAGCACGAGCATGTTCCATCATAACATCATACTATGAGGTATACAAGGTGATGTCCTACTGTGTCTGTTGTTTACACAAAATATAGCATGTTGCCACTAACCTCAGTCAAATCCCTTTTAACCACTGATCAACCAAAACAAACCCATCACCTCATCCTCCTGTCTGGCTCCGACAAACAGACTGGTGCACAGCGTGTAAGATCAGGAGAACGCCTGCTGGATTAGATGGTTCGCTTTAGGTGATGTTTGACAGCAACACTGGAAGCTTGGATTAGAGGGAGTTTAGTGACCTGTGGCAGAGGTCACTGTGGGGCAACCATCTGCTTAGGGGAGAGCCTCCGATTCCGTGTCTGATACCTCAGCCTGCTTCTAATGCGCCTCCAGACCTCTCCATGACAACTCTGTGAGAAGCAGCCAGGCGCCTAATGGCATTGTTCTGCTACACGTGTGTGCTCATTAGTGCGACTCACCGTATCCTCTAGGATGTGTAGCTGTTGTAGTACGTGACAAGGGTACATTCCTAAGCAGTGCCTCAGCTGTAGGTCAATGGCTGGTTTTGGTTGCACCAGGAGAGTGTTTGAAGCATGCAAGACCTCACAATTAGATTCTTGTTGTTGTGTTATGTATTTCAATGGTAATTTGAACAAAATGGAACATGGAAATAATGAATTAATAATAATAATTTGTGTTATTAATGCACCATGGGCAACGTTGCATGCTTAGAGAATCCTTATGTGACCATTTAATTTGGATTTCTGTCAACGGAGACTTAAAAAGGTGAAGATGAAAGGGTAAAATTAGACTTCTAGGCTTATAGAAGTTCCCATTAACACCCTCCTTCAAATGTTACGACAGCGTCCCCTAACACTGTTAATATAAAAACCTGAAAATATCCCGTAGATGAAATAACTTCTCCTGACATTTCCAGGAGCCTCATTAAACCAGAAATGGCACAAGGTTGAGACAGATTAGACAAATAAGGGTGACAAAACAGAGGAAGAGGGGTTATCTTCAAGGTTGGCATTGAGCACCAGACTTTGAGATTCAACAAACTCAAACAGACTCAAATCGGAGGTTCAAAAGGGGCCGGAAACAGATTCATTCCTGATAGCTGTTGGTTTTGGATAAAAGGAGTCCTTGGCTTTTTTGGTTGCCCTTAAATACAAGCTTAAAGTGTCTTACCTTTTTTTTTCTTACTTGAATGGCTTGACACCTGTTGACACACTGCATCTGCGGTTTGACCCTGGCTAATTAAGCTAACAACGACTACCTGGCATCTGCGGTTTGACCCTGGCTAATTAAGCTAACAACGGCTACCTAGCATCTGCGGTTTGACCCTTGCTAGTTAAGCTAACAACGGCTACCTAGGGTCTACGGTTCGACCCTGGCTAATTAAGCTAACAACGGCAAGCTATCGTCTGCGGTTTGACCCCGGCTAATTAAACTATCAACGGCTACCTAGCGTCTGCGGTAAGACCCTGTCTAACGAAGCTAAAAACAACTACCTTCATTGGCTGTGTGGCAAAGTTATTCATATTGGGTGTGTTCATTTGTAAACCGCTAATTACGCCCAGTAGCACTGTTAGCCACGATAGCAATCATCGTGTTAGCCGTAGCGCGAAGGCCCGTTTACATGGGAGAATGGGAATGTACCGGTACTCGACACACCGCCTTCCCCTTTTAGCTTCAACTGTAAGTTGAGCTAACAGGCCACCTATAGCCTGTGATGGCTAAGTGTATGGTGCTTACGACTTAACTGCTCGTTCGAAAGAACGATTCGTCTTGGCGAACTGATTTAAGCGAATCATTCCTTAGACGGATTCCATCGTTTGAAATATTGTACAGGTGGGAAACTCTCAATGCACGAATTCACATACTGATTTACAGATGGGCAAATTTTCCCCAAGAATGCACATTATTTGATAAGGGGGTGTGGATGTGCTTTGCACAATATTCACTGCAGCAGCTGTAGCAAGAAATGTGAGGCTTTTAATTTGTGATTAGTAGAATAGGATTTGTGCACCTGCAATGAAGACTCCTTTTTTTCTCTGACTGCAAATTCACTGCTATGCTTGTGACTATTTTCTAAAACTACAAATTCCACCTTCCCAGGTTCCTCCAATAATACCTTCATAATGATCAGTGAATTGTGTTAGAGAAAGAATAGGTAAGTTTAAGGGTCTCCAAGCAAGGCCCTATGACGTTTTTGCTACAGTTACAAAATTCCTCAACTGTCTTGAGTTCAGAATTTGAACAAGCAAGACAAGAATTTAATTCTGTAGCGTTTCAAGGGAGAGTGAATTCAAAATGTTGTTAAGTATGATGAAGTATTTGTCAAGGTGTAGGTAACCTCCTCTGTTAGAAGTTAGCTGCTTTTAAAATGTGTACGACTACAAGATGTACTTCCAATAATAGGATATTTCATGCACTAACTTAAAACAGTTTTTTGTCTCTTCGTAAATGCTTTGAGTATCGGGAAACTTGAAGGTATTCTTCAGTATTCAGGAAAACCAATTGATTTTGGTATTCTTTATTCTTTGGCACTTTTTTTTGTTTATGCTCAAATTAAAAATAGCTTCTTGTTTTCTGCATTGTGACTACTCATCATTAAGCGGATGGTTATCTAACATCAATCTAAAATGTTCTGTTTCTCAAGAGCCTCCAGTGCCCATTGCACCACCACAGCTGACTGCCGTCGGTGCCACCTACCTCTGGATCCAGCTTAACGCCAACTCCATCAACGGGGATGGCCCGATCATCGACAGGGAGGTGGAGTACCGCACTGTGTCGGGCACCATGTATGACCTGCAACCCGTGGACAAGACCACGCACAAGATCGGCCACCTGGACCCAGACACCGAGTACGAGATCAGTGTTCTGTTGACCAGACCTCTGGAGGGAGGCACTGGAGCTCCCGGACCCCCTCTGCGGGCCAGGACCAAATGTGCTGGTGAGTTAAAAAAATACATTCAAACCGTGCACCAATCAGATTGTTTTACTGTTATAAAAAATATATATATCATAAAAAAAATAAATGTTCCAGATGTCATTTTCAAATTAAACACTTACTACAAAATACAAGTTATTTCAAAAGTTATGAGTCAAACAAGTTAGGAAAGTCTATTCATTATTACATTAGTACAGACGCCAGGATGGTGGAGCTTTTAATAGATACAAATTATAGAAAGAGGCTACCAACCTTTTCAACTAAGCGCTTAATGCTTCATCTGCACGGAAGCTTTAAGGGTTGCTTGGTTGCTTAGAAGCAATGTGGTGGTGATGGGGAGTGATGACAGGTGAAATAACAACTCAGTTAATGTCAATGTTCGAGCGACACGATTGACTACTAATGGGAACAGATGAGTAATATCAGGATTACCTAGGCAACCAGACGGCTGAATGTCAATGAGCGACTAAATAGTCAAAACTACTTTATACATTATGTATGTGATTGCAGCTTCAGGTGCACCAATCAGAGGATGTTATATTAACCTACATTGTGCACCAAACATAGCGCTGTACTGGATTTGAACTCACAACCCTCAGCATGGGAGGCAAGGAGGCTAAAACCAATTAGCACTAGCATCTGTCGCCAGCATGTCTCTTAAGGTGTCAGGTAGCAAGGCTTACTCGATGCACAGCACTATTCACCTACACTATGGCAACGTGTGCACTACCTAGAGGAAGTCTGCAGCCACAATCTGCATGTTGAACAACCTTGACTCAACCCAGCGAAGAGCAGTGTTTCATGTTTCCAGATTTTCCTGTCTGCGCAACAATACAATGAAAGTAAAGTTTGTAAGACGTTGGCGTTTCTACAACTGGCTGTAATTGAATTGAAGCTGCATCATCATACATACAGTTAGAGTTAGTGAGCGCAACCCGCTTCCAGGAGGCGTTTTTACATCTTAGAAGGGAATAAAACTCAGCTGTTACTAAAACGATGGTTCACTTTCCCTGTCAGCACTTTGTACAGTTCCAACACAAAAGGCCGTCTGATATAACGGATAACAGAATGCTCCGCTCGATTAAGCAGAGAGAGAGAGAGAGAGAGAGAGAGACATCCATCCTGGGAAGAGGAGTGGTCAGAACAATTCATGCAATCAGATAATTCTGCAGGTTTTGCTATTATTTTTCCTGTTCCCAACTTCCTTTTTAGAAAAAGCTTCCTATTATGGAAGAGTCATATATTATCTCACCCTGCATATAATAAATAACTATAAGGGCTCCATTGTATGAACATCTCCATTGTGTTTGCTCATTCCATTTGCACAATGGCTGCGTCTCACAATTGCAAACATATATCATGGCCATTACTTAGAGGTATTCAGCTTTTTTATTGTCGACAAAGCGCTCTGTGTTTTCGATAGATCATAATTACCAGTTATGGCATTTTGGCACCTCTTTCTGTAAGTAATGTGCTGTATTTGCACAGAGCATCTGGAACAATTAGAGCGCTGCATACCTTTTTAAACATTGTAGGAAACAGAAAAATCAGAAGCACCTGTGGACAACATGAGTTCAAGTAAGCTCTTTATGACCGCCCTCTCTGTTCGGAACAGCTGTGTGTCACAATAATTGATGTGATTCATAGTTGGCACCAGACTTAGAGCTGAAAACTGCCCCGCCACATGTTTCTAACTCCTTGTTTATTCATTTTAATTCTCATTCCGAAGGCTCTGAAAGCTTCTTAATTCGTCTGCAACACAGATTGATATCGTGTGCGGGGCAAAGGGGCACCTTTAATTTGGATCGTTGCGTAGCTGCTGTGTTGCGGGGGAATTCATGCTCGACATGTACTGTACGTAAACACTTTGAGAATACTAGATGATATTGTACAAATTGCCCTTCTCACAACATTAACCAGCTAAATTCCCGTGTTGTACGAGGATGCCAACTCTGGGAGAAAATAGCCTCAGACTTTTTTTTCTCCCCGTCTAATGCTGTTTGGTATCCAAAGAAATGCTGATGAAAATGAGATTTTTCCCTGCCCAGGGTGTAACCACCTCCCCCCAACAGTGAAGGTCATGAGCTTATTCATTTTTAGTGTGGCTGATAGGGATGAATGGCCCTACCTGTGCAGCCTTCAGAGCCGGGCCCTGCTTCTGTAGGGGTCCTGCCCCTTGGCCACCCTGCTGGTCACATTTTGGGAGATTGATGGCCCTGGCTCCTGAGGTGTGTTTGAGGAAGCAGCTCTTGATCTTGTCCAGCTCTCTGCTGGTCTCTCCCACTGACAGGCCTGGGCCTCAGCAGAGCTCCTAATTGAACGGTTAAGACTCACAGGGCTCCGTGATACATCACTGTTGATACAGACGGGCCCAGAGACTCGCTCTCCTCCTCCCTGCGCTGCTGTCTGGAGGCGCTAATGAAAATCTGCGGCCACTTTGGAGATTTGTCTCTCACATAATTACTCATAGCCGTACCTTACTTTGCAAACTGAGCAATGTTTCTGATGACAAAGGATGTTTTAATTCAATCTTCTGTAAAAAAAAAGAAAAAAAGAATTGGGAGTGTACAATGCAAGGACACCACCAATTCAATTCACAGGCAGGAGGAGAAAAAAGGAGTAGCCTTGAAAGGGTTTTCTTTCTCATGAAGCACTTCGATTACTTTCCTAGTAAACATCAAAAGAATGTCTCTTCCAAGGCTCTGCCATCGCTTCAGGGGGTTATTTGTGGGTTTCAAGGGTTTGCAGAACGATTCAAGTAACATTTTGCTTATGCATATCCTCATTTCTTTTGACCGTCAATGTTGAATCTCACAGCTTGGTAACATTTGTCGTTTTCCACAGCTCCCACAGTCCAAAATGACTTGCCAAATATTTTTTGGGCTATAAGAGAAAACCATTTTTTGGTAACTGCGCTCCCCTTGAAATGTGAAATGTCCGTCTGCCACGCTCGGAACAGTAAGTGCTACTTGAAGGAAGACACCGTATTATGAGGTTGGGCCCCGGGATCACAGCAGGGTGCCCTGCATTTTAGCAACACAGTTGAGAGACCATCTCACGCAGAGAAACCGTTTCCAGCCCACACTAGGAAGGCAAATAAGCAAGCGTTAAACAACCTCCCCTCTGCGGTTCTGAGTTGTACTTTCGATCTGTGTGGAAAAAGCTTTTCAATCTTCCAGTCAATGTGGTTTTGTTGCAGGAACTTTTTACCTGACGTGCACACAGTTCAGGTCAGTGCTAGTTGTGCAGTTCAGTCCACATATGTTGGTGATCGTTGCATTTCTCACTTAGGAAGGGAATCAAGAACCAGCATTTTATCAATGCTAGCATGTTACGTTAAGTGACGTCAAACTCCTGCATCTACGCTGCTTGGATGCATGCAACAAGATTTGGATCAAAGTGTGGCCTCATTTCACATAGAAAGATGACAACAGGTGCTGTTTGTAATCTCATCCCAGTGTGCCAAGTACCAATGCATTGTGACAGCCCTCTGCACCTTAACACTGATAAGGTGGGGAGGATGTCTGTTACCTCTAATGTAAATCCCCTCTCGTCATGATCCCAGAGAAAAATGCGTGATTTGACCCCAACTACGATCTTTCCCTAATACAGTAAGACAGTAAAGCTGTAGTCTTGTCTTGTTGTTGTTTGTTGGAGCTTCGTTATTTGACGCAGAGGGACAGGAACTTGCAGAATAATAATTTCAAGGAACGGTAGAAACACCAGCAACATGCTGAAACATCCTTCTACCTAACATGTGCTTAAACTCCTGGAATGCATGAAAATGAATGCGCCAGTGTCAGTTCGTCCCAACTCAGCAGCCATGTTGAATATTTCTATAAATAAAACCTAAATGAGCACGGCTTGATTTACAAATATTCTCTTGGTGCTGAAAACCTGTGTCGACCAACGTTTTGTTCCCATCAGGAATAAAACGGGAAACGATAACGGCATTGGTCAATTCCCATTGCTATTTGTCTTAATGTCTGTATGTGCCATCTAAACTTCATTAAACCAGACCAAGTTGTTGTTCCACACAGCACTTATTTCAGGGATAATTTCATATGACTCCACATGGCAGAAGAACAGTCTGTTCTGTGTGCCTCATCTCACCTAGTGGCCTCCGCCAGCCTGCTGGCTCCTGGGCGCTTTAGAAATCGCAGTACATGATGTCCATACTGGGTCCAAACACCTGCTCAGACTCCAGCCTCTGCCAACTCCACATCTCCATCTATAAGTTCTCTCCATCTGTGCCCGGGTACCATGTGGGAGTCGTCTCATCTGTTTGTTTTTACTTTGCCGTTCTGTTGCACTGAGTGCTATTAAACACAGGGGAATCAGCGTTAATCAGGGATCAGCCCTCGCTTAAACACTCATAACAGTGGAGAGTGGGGAGGAGCTGTGCATTTATGCTCGCCCACAGCAAGGTTGGTTATTTGCATGCCGCCTGACAGTTTATTTGTGGAACAATAAGACTGACACTGCTGTTTAGCAACATGATAAAGGTAGTAGTGGTACAGTCACTACTTCTGCTCAGTAATTCTGTCTTTGTCACACTGGCGCTGAGACATAACAGCTTGACGGATAAGTGTTGACTGTTGCCACAATTAATGTTAAGCTGCTTTTCCGGCAGTCTCACATTGAAAAAAAATTCCTTACTCCTTATATATTATTATTAAAATGATCTTGAAATATTCTCGTAGACATCATATATAAGCCACACGTGTATAAAATCGGGTGAAAGCGGTTCCAAACTGGTGTAGGAAGGAAAAGAGACAGGATTTGATGCTCACATCCTGCAGAGATGCTGCAACATCATTGTTGGCCAATGCATGTGCAGCCGTGTTTCAAAAGATCTCTGCGTATGTGCATCACAAGCTTTAATGAATGTTTACGTCCGTGGAAACAGAAAGGACTGTTGTTTCTGGATTTGAAAAAAAAAAACAACCAAGCGTAGACGGCCCAGTGTTGATTCAGTGTACTAGTTAGTCCTTATTATGAAGTTGTTCTCAATGGCAGTAGGAAAAAGGTCTGTATTATTCATAGAATAATAGAATAGTTTTGCCAGACCCTGAAAAGTTTGTGATTCATCCAAACATTTCCTTTTTTTTTGACACTCTTACATGACTAGTCGGAGCATTACGGGGTAGAGTTACACTACTGGTGCCACATCCCTTTGACAATATACCTTTAATTGAACCGTCTTGCCTTTTTAAAACCTGACAAAGTAATTAATTAGGGAAACAGTGATTTACATGCCTTCCTGTTTGTCATTGTTGAAGTGTCATGGAGCTTTAGAAAATATAATGTGTGCGATATAAAAGGACTATTAGTTTCTCAAGAAATTGTGAATATTTACCGAAGACATAGCCTGACTGAAGGACAGTTAGAGGGAAATATCCCCCCGCCCCCACGTCCTTTGCAATCGCTTTCAGTCCACCGGTCAAAGTTCATCTCTGTTGATTTGACATAATAGCGAGGCTCTCCGATGTCTGGATGTTGTGAAAGCGAGGGTTGGATTGACCTTCCCTTCAGGAAAACAAAGGATCGTTCTTTCTTTATAAAATGCGAACTGCCTAACCAACAAAAAGAACCCGAGGAGACTTGGTCAGCGGCGGTAAACAATGAGGATGAACGGCAGCGGCAATGAAAATGTTCTCTTGCGAGGCACATTGTTCTCAGCTAGTGGTCGTACTGTCGGTATGACAGCCAGTTCAGCTCAGCGTCCTACGTTCTCTCCTGTTGCAAGATATATTTGCATGTTCTGATCCGTCAGCTGTAAACTGCTGTTTCCTACCTTTTATAGCTTCATGAACGTTGCCTCGATGAGGTTTTAACCTTTATGATGCTGTGATATCAGATTGAGTAGATCCGTCTCTCCGGGTGTAAAAAGGAAATTGTTCGCTATGTTTGGCTTGTGTCATTAATGCTATTGTTGCGCCGCGGCGTGAAGAGAAAGCCTCTCCGCCGCGCCATCTCCGGTAGCATTGGTCCGGTTTGTCGCCCACAATAGCAGGTAGTCACGTGACCTCCAGGATTTATATACTGTCGGTGGCAAGGTGAGTGGAAAGCCTTGGTTTCAGGAGCATTTAATTTGTGTTCTTTTGTCAGTCATAGAAAACAGGGTAGATTGAGTTTGTGGTGTGCAAGAGGGTTATTGGAGGACCACAATGGAAGTCTTTTTCATCACAGGCAGTTGGAAGTAGAATGACGAATTGTGTTCAATGATATTGGCTCTGCAAAAAGGCAAATTGTGTTCTTCTCAAGGACGCGTCTTCAAACAACCGCTGCTGGAGAGGACGGCGACAGAGAGCGAGACAGAGAGAGAGAGAGAGACGCCGCATTTATAGCCATTTCAGTATTATTATTTCCCACATCTCTCGTCACCCCAGCTATCTATTCCCCAAACACAGAGGAACTGAGAGTCTCGGAACAGATGTGCACAAACGATTCTGGCGACGTCTTCATAAACTCTCGAGCTGCCTCTTCAACTCCTCACAAACAATTATCATTGGAGCTGTTTGCACCTCAACTGATAAAGAAACTGATAAACAGCCGAAGTGTAGTCAGGCCTCCCTTTTTTTTTTTTTTGTCCCGTTTTTAAAATTTGAACTGAAATGCTTCTCAAGGTCCTTAAATGTTCCTATTCTGCGTGTTTAATAATTCATGGTATATCTGCTGTAATTTTTGTCACTGATTTTCTCCATCCTTTTGCTAAATTATAGATGTCCCATTCCCCTTGCTGGGCGTCCAGGAAGCACTCATTCAGTCGGGTTGTATAACTCTTAACTCAAGAACATTTTCTGCATCTCCTCGCCTTACAGGACAGGAGTGTCAGGAAGGCTGCGATTTATTCCCCGTATTCACCCTGCTAGATGGCCACATCTTGGACTTCATACGTCTTCTTAAATAGGCGGCTCGGAGAATGCGGCGGCTGTTTCACAAAGTCAAGTGCTCCGGTTTGATTTACACTCAGAGTTTTGAGTGCAACACATGCAAGTTTCTGGGCGACAAATGATAATACCGCACAAGCCATCTGGGGGGGTGTTGAAGTTGAAGAATTACATCGGTAACCTCCCTCTGTTGCCGCGGAGATTGCATCCCTGTCAGTAAATGAGGGCTTGTGTTCTTCTTGTTGTGAGTCTTGTAACCACAGGCGTTTTCCCCCACACAAAAAACGAAGCCCTGCTCCGGCAGTGGGGAGGGTGTAAAGACAGAGGAGGTGGTGGAGGGGGAGGGGGCTACTCTACCTGTCACTCTGACCCCAATCACCGCACAGCATATTGGTGGACACAAAATGAAAGATTGATTTAACCAGTTCCACCTCCGCTGCCTCTGCTGTTCCCATCAACCTGCTGTCCATTCGTTTTCATCCTGTCGGTGGACTTGTGCTTCCCTTCACCTTTTCGCCCCTGAGAGTTTTTTTCCTTTTTAATCCCTTCTAAAATGTCCAGGGATAGAAAAAGAAACCGCTAACATACCCTGTCCTGTTGTGTACGGAGTGATTTATAGCATTCCCAGTTGGTTAATCACATTTTTAGACACTGCAATCGTCTCGTGCAACTCTTAATGACTTGCAGGTGCCTAATATTTTATGGTAGTAAGATGGATTAATATCACCTCACGTACTTCATTACACACACACACGCAGCACACACCTACTTTTCTTTCCAACCCAATGAATAGTACTGTCAGGACGAATCAACTGTAGAATCCCACTTCTGCCCCGCCCAGTATGATGCAAAACATGAGAGTGACTATTACTAATTCATAAAAATGACTGATTCCCAGCAGTATATATTGGAGATCAGGGAAGTGCATGCACCCATGGTGGGAGATGGGTTTCAGCGCTGCCCTACAAATACCATTGCATGCTACTTCTTGCTTGTTTAGAACTCAACACCACCTTTGGATCGGTAATTGCACCCTTCCTTCTCAGTGTCTGGAATCCGAGTGGAACACAGCCGCTTCATGCAAACGATGCCGACAATTCTTTGCCTTAGAAATCAACTTGATTGTTGTGTCTTCACTGTGCATCTATTGTTAGTGTCTCTTGAAATGTATTATCTTGATGAGTGATGTATAATATTATAAAATGAATATTTCCAGTTGATTTGATCAGGAGAAAAGAACGAAGAGAGCTGACCTTTCCTTTTTTCCTCAACAATTTCTCAGCCGTCTGCACCAATTTAATTTTCTCACCACATGTTAATTCAGCCACTGAGTCAACCATAGATTGAATATGTATTAGCAGCGGTGCCTATTTGAACCCAAACCAAGATCCAAAATTTAACCGATTGTTTCCGCGCCTACTCCAAATTAGACAATTTGTTTTGAACTGTTGGAAAAGGCTACTGCTGCCACGGGTGAACACACCCGGTGAAGCTCCATTATCAAGAGCCATGATTGGCTGTTCATGAGCCAGGGAGGGAGCATGCTTGGGGTTGGTTGGTGCAAGCAAGCTTAGCATATTTGCAATGTGCTTTCATGGTGGTTTGCATTTAGATGCTTTTAAATGAAATGATGTATTGATGAAGTGTCGATGCACGGGAGGCTACATGCTACAAAAATGTAGCAACCTTTTATGTCCTAGTCACATAAAGTTCAGCCGGCACTTTAAAATAATTCCACTGTGTCGGTGGCTTTGTAGGGCAACAACGCGGTGGTCAATCATGAAGTAAGACCAGTACTAACTTGGTATGAGTTGACACCCTTAAGTCTCGCCATGTATCATCCTCCTGTGCTTGTAAAATGTGTCTTGCCTTTCCTCTCTCACGATTTCACTCTCCCTTTTCTACTCGCTGCTGTGAGGAGGAAGACATTCAACCATTCATCTCCACCCCTACAGCTTGGGGGGGGGGCTTCATCAGACAAGGTGGCAACTCAGCCTGGTCCAGCGCGGGGACTCATTTTGTGGTTTCAATTCGATCCAGCGCGCTGTAGCTCTCATTTATCACAGAGCCTATAAAGAAGGGCTTGATGGAGTGAGGCGCGGCCACCACCATTCAATAAATCCTTATGATTATCCACGCCCCCCCGAGGTGTACGGGCAAGTATATGTGTGTGTCCTGAACACGTGGGCATTTGTCTCTGACTTTGTAATGGATGTAGAGGGTGATGTTGTACCACAAGAGGACCATGTACACTGCTTTTAAAGGGCTATCAATTATAACATTTGTCCACATGCCAACCTGAAGGCCAAGTATGACTTGTTGCCTTGGCGCTTGCCTAAACCTTGGCGCTTCTCCTACGCTCCCCTCTCTCAATTTTCTTTCTCCCATCACCCCCACCCACCTCCTTCCATCTCCCCCTCTTAACCTGCTCCCTCCCCTCTTTCTCTTCCTCCAGAGAATTGTATGGAGGAGCACTCTAGGAGGGTGATGGAGCTTTGATTGTCGGTTATCAAAAGCGATCATTACAGCTTGCTTCTGCAGGATATGAAAATGATTTCCTAAGTGTAAAACCCATGTCATTACCTCAATGGCCTCAGTGCTATCACTGAGATGTAATAGAAAGCGGCAAACAAATGTGCTCGCCTCCCAGAGCCCGCCCAGCTCAAACAGAACATTGTGAATAACACACTGCAGTGGAGAGATAGGTGACGGCAATACTGGGCCTCGCCGCCTGAAAGGGAACACTTTACCTGCAAAACAGCCCTCCGACAACGATTTAATCATCGCCGTTGTCATGTTTTTGTACAGTGTTCAATGAAGGTGCAGGCGCTTGACAAGCTGCCGCTGACATTCACCGGCAAGGAATCCAACAGTCTACACGCCATCCTGTGAAAGTCGAGGCATTTCTCTTTTTTCATCTCCAAACAAAGAGCTCTCCCTCCTCCTCCTCCTCCTCCTCCTCCTCTTCAACCTGACTGCCGTTTCATCCTGATGAGATAGGCTCAAGAACCACATTGACTTGCCGGTGGATTCTAATCATTGGGGAAGTAGTCTTTTCAGCCCCCCTCCCCTGCACAGGGAGATGGAAGTCTATGCCAGCACCGAGCTTTTCTGCTCCTAATCAATGTGGATCTGATAAAGATCCCGGCTCTCCGAAATGACTCAAATGCTGTGACGCCTGAGGAAGATCTGATAAGTAAATCGCTCATGTACACATAGTCAGTGAGATGCTCGGGAACCAGATGGGTGCCGCTGTGCATGGACACTCGTATAAAACCAGCAAAAACACGGCACAAAGCACACATTGTACCCGTACAGCACACAGCCGCACAAAGACACACCACACACACACACACACACACACTTGTCTCGCAGTAAAGTGGCTGTGCTCCGGACATGCCCAATTTGTTTCCTTTCATCCAGGACTAATGTTTTGCTCTACCCCGGGGCTAAGTGCACCATTCGAAACCCCCTCCAGGACAGACGGCTATAACATGCAGTTATTTGTTGCTTTTCTTTCATGTTTTGGGAAAAATATTTTCAGCTGCAATATTGTGTGTGCGCGTGCGTGTGTGCATAGGGGCTCATTCAAAATTAACGAGAGGCAATAATGTGCTGCTAATTTCCAAAAACATTCAAATGTCACACTGTAATGACAGAAAAAAAAAACTCACTAATAGTTCTATGTAAATGTCAAATTCAAATTATTCAATTACATCGGCGGGTGTGGGGCAGGTGATAATTTGTCCGCCGCTTGGCATAGCAATCTGGCTCTCACTGGAGCTCATTCTGTGCGCCCTGGCATAAGATAGACCTCAGTAATTTCCTGCTCCAAGGGATGCCTTCATAGCCATTATTATAACTCTATTCCAGTAGAAATACTGAGGAGATATTGCGTTCATATTTTCAGTACTTTCACCCCAGTGTTGCCATCAGTGTGTGATCTCTTGCATGAGTTGTTAAGAACAAAAAAAAAAAAAAAACCCTTTGCCTTGTTGTGATTTGTACTTGTGATGTTGATGCTGAGCCTCTTCCTGCCTGCTCAATAAACTCGCAGTCGCAGTCGACCGGGGTAATAGGCTCATCTCATCAGCTGTCATTCATGGCCTATGAGCCCCTTTTGAAAATGTCAGCATCGCCTCCGTCTAAAAAGGATTTGTAAAGCGTATCAGGCACTCAGCTGGACCTGTTTTGTCTCAAGTTAAATGTCGGAGGACTTTTCTCTTGTCTTCTGACCCGGGCTGGAAACGGACGAGGCAGCTTGTTGTTCTTGCAGACGGGATGATGTCATTCTGAGTCATGTGGTACAAGTTGTGATCAGATCCTCACATTTTTACTGCCTCCCTCAGACAGCTGGCATTTGCACTGCAGGGAGCCGATGGTGCAACAAACAATTAGCCTTTTCTCAACAAAACTCCAGGGAGAGGCTATAGAATAGTCATACGAGCTGTGTACTAAATGGCCAATATCCCTTTATGGACTCTATCCGTCCTTTTATTCTTGACATCCAAGTAATAAGATAAAACATTTTCTTCCTTATTTGGCACCTGAACTTTTATATTTTCCACATTTCTGTTGGAATCAGTCCATTGCCCAGAATTAACCTGCAATAGAGATTATCCACGATGTTCCACATAGATGGGAGTGTGACATACTCCTTGGACACTCCGGGAATGAGACGACTCTCCAGTCCTCTTGTGCATGTCTTCTTGAGATTCACACTTTGGTGCATTTGTCATTTTGAGAGCATCTGGTGTAATTTGATTTCTGTGCCTGGCCACCCTGCAATTCTCTGTGCTTTTAGTGTAACCGTTGCCTACTGAGTGCAGCCAACAGATAGTTCCGCAAATAAAGGGGTTTAAACTTCTGGTTTCTGGAAGGCTGTCCCGATATTGCGACCAACTGGAGGAGGCCTGTTATTCCCCCATCAGCTCCGACTCTATTTCAGAGTCGTGGGCAATTTTAGCCATTTTTATTTTTGTTGTTAATGTTATTCAGCACCTCTATGACCTGTGAGTTCACTTTGACCTGCCGTATCAGCACAACCGTTAATGTGATTTCATTGGCAACAAATTGACTTGTATGGAATCAAGTTGGCTTTCCCATTGTCTGTCTCTTAAATCTGTGACTCTACAGCTAAGTAGAAATCTGGCATACTAGTCTCCACCAAGGATGAACGCTTCTTTCAAATGTTAATGTCAGTGCAGCAAGGAGACCATTTATCTACGTTGAGAAAAGTTAAGAGACGGTACTGTTACACTGGTTTCTATAGTTTTATTGACTCAAACGTGGTGATTGACAACCTCCAATAATTTTATGCTTTAGACCTTTTTACTGACAAATCGTTCTTACACAGAATTCTTATTTTTCCCCCTTTTAGACGGATTTTTTTCCCCCCTCAAATTTCCAGACATACTTAATCATTTGTAGCCCTCTGTGTTTGCTTCTTGAACTGTATGCTGCACATTGATATCCCTCTCCCTCCCTCCCTCCCCAACCCCCATCTGTCTTGAACAGCTCTGCCTCTGCCTCCTTCGGGCCATTCTAATGCCGTTTCATCTGCTCTGTGAACACGCAGGAGAGATCACATCCGTTGTTTCTCCTTGTGAAATCTAACTGTTCCATCTCCCGTTCCACTGGCAAGAGATGTTCTTTGTTCGGGTTTTCTTCCCCGCATTATCCTCTCGCACTTGTACGAGCTGCTGTCATGTCACCTGCGTTGACCTAATTTCCTGAACACCGAACTAAAGCTTCTTTGTCGCTTGTACGATTGTCCAAAGGATTCTCTATAAAACCTGATCAGCCATCTTTGCCTGCAGAGTAGATATCCAATGGACGCAGGAGCGAGACAAAGTTTGTACCATCGCCAAAAAAAGTTCTTTGAACATTCATGCATGTTTATCATTGCACAGTGGGAATGGACAGCATGCTGGAGCTCCCGTCCGGCCTCCCACCCCCCAATGCAGCCAGAATGTTAAACATGGTTGCCGCGGCTACCTCTGAATTGCTGGACTGTGTCTCCTGGGGAATGGGGAAATTGAGCCCTGGCTCCTCCTAATAGGTGGTAAAGTGTTAAGTTCCAGAGAAATGGACTGCGAATTTAACCTGGAATGGAAATTGATCCCATTACCTTGTGCTTGGGCTGCTTTCCTCCCGTAGGAAGGAGGGAGGGGGGGCTAGAAATGGGGGAGCTATAGAAAAAGAGATGGACAGAGAAGAGGGAATGTAGAGAAAAGATATGTGAGGAGCAGCAAAAAGGCAGAGACAGAGGGTATGGGGTGAGGTGATAGAATGGCAGTGGGGGTCGTATCATGCCTGGTATGACAGTTTGGCTGAGTCTATATCAGTATGGTGTTAATAGCGGACTGCAGCTGGACTGCCACAGGATGGAAAAGGCAGAGGACAAAGTAGAGGGAGCAGAGGAAACGGCACGCTCTGAAGGGATGATACACCTCCAGCTGAGGGGTTTCCACCAGCAGACCTGTGGTGTCTTGGTATGTGTGGCTGCTGTGAAACCAAGTTAGCCACTGTGATGGGTTGTGGCATTACTCAGTTGCTCAGTATCAGGCTGTGGCTTTGAAATTCTTAAAAAAAATATTCTCATGAACTCCGAACAGATAAAATAGTATTTTCAAAATGAAGAAATATGTATTGACCTGGTGTCAAACATTATGAAAAAAAAATCCAGGTTGAGTTTCCCTTCTACTCAGACTCCCACCGCCTTCTCTGTGCCCTGGCATACACCTCAGCAATTTCTTACAATTTGTTGAAACTAATTTGCACTACCTGCCATTTAATATGTGCTAATTGATTATGTTGATGTATGCTCACACTCCTCTCTCCTCCCACCAGAGCCCATGCACGGGCCACAGAAGCTGGAAGTCGTGGACATCCAATCCAAACAGGTGACCGTGCGTTGGGAACCTGTGGGCTACAACGTGACCCGCTGCCACAGCTACAACCTGACCGTCCAGTACCGCTCCAGGGTGGGCGGCAAGGACGAGACCCGTGAGGAAGTGTGTTACGACACCCAAAGCCGCGACCCTCAGCACACCATACACAACTTGACGCCCTTCACCAACCTCAGTGTCAAGCTGGTGTTGCGCAATCAAGAGGGTGTGAAGGAGAGCACTGAGCTGGAAGTTCAGACTGATGAGGATGGTAAGTGTGACGCAGGTTTGCCCCCAAGCTGAGGGGTGTATGATACAAGGTATGGCTGGGAATCACAGGTTAACTCAGGATGAGAAACGAGTCACAATGGACTTATTAGCAGTTGTGTCTATAAACAGTTCTTACAGACTGTCGTCCTTATCAGGTTACTTTATCCCGTCGGTGTTTCAAAAGCCAAAGTGGGCGCAGACTTAAGACTCTGATTTATTGTTTTCTTCCTCTGCCTGTTCTTCTTCATTGGTTTTTAACATCAGCACAAGTTACCACTGGAAGTGAATGTCGGTATTGAAATCACTCGGGGAACTCAAACGGCGAAGCACTAATGAGCTTATCAATCACAGCAGTCAAAGGAGCAGTTAGCCTAAAATCTACACATTCAATCTTTTTTGCAAGACGTTTCAAAAATAGAAATAAATAATCTTATTTATTGAATTCATTTAGACCTGCAGGATTCTACTGTATCATGGCCTTGCACACGAAGGACAAGTTTTTGGAACTATTCTTCAGGAGAACACAGGAGTCAGACAAGCTAACCTGTGTTCTATATAGTTGTTTCACCTCCTTCGAAGATGAATCATCTGCTGTGTTGCTTCAGCAGACACAGGAAATGAACTCTATAGAAGTCTCAAGGAACCCCGGCCGCCAGACAACAAACAGGCTCAGCTGACGAAACGAGAGCGTCTTGTCATGTCTGATATCTCCAGTTGGGAACTTGAAAGTGGCAACTGTGTCTCACTATTTGACTGTTGTGTGTCTGTGGATGTCTGTGTGTTCAGGGTCCCAGGGGAACACATGTTCACACATGGTGTAGCTGTAGTTGCGTTCTTGAAGATGAATCTATTACAAAAAAAGAAGGAAAGAAGACATAATTCTGTCTCGCTTATAGAATAAAAGCCGTTCACATGAGGGGTTAAAGGACGAGAGCCTACACATTGATGAAGGATTAAAATTCCCTTTATTCCCTTGGTGTTTGCGAAACACTTTCATCTGTGCGTGTTTGCTGTAAAACAAGTAGGATAGGTGTTTTTTAGTGACTTCAAATATGAGTGTTTTGACTTTGGCTTATGGCCATTTGTGTAAGTGTAAGTCCTTGAAAAAGCTCTTAAGTTGATTGTTTTATGCACATCAGCTCGAGGTGTGCTGACTGGGTAAAGCATCACCGTAAAAACAAAGACATTCTCAAAATATTGACTATTTACTTTATTTAATTTGACAAATATGAACAGCCAAAGTGAAAATGTACCAACGTTTTATGTTTAAATAGAAATCCTACATTGTCGTCTACCTCACAAATGACTCGTTCTGAGAGACTGCTCTGTGTGTGGTCTTCTCCCGCAGTGCCAGGGGCCATCCCTCTGGAGTCCGTTCAAGGCAGCGCCTATGAGGAGAAGATCATCCTGAAGTGGAGAGAACCAGCTCACACCTACGGGATCATCACTCAGTTTGAGGTAGACACGTAGACTGTATATCGCCTCCACTTCCTCCCACTGTACGAAGAAAATGAAGCCAAAATGTGTTATAAATAATCGGGCGCTGCCATGTTACTCTGGTTACATCATTTGGAAAACACAGCTTGCGCAGACGTGATCAGGGAGTGGAGCCGTGGTATCAACGTTCCATCCAGATCAATCACAAGTGATTGGTTTACTATGGAGCAACTCTTTTTTATTGTTTGAAACAGACATCCACGGGTATGGAAAGTTAGCGTTACACATCCGCTTAACTGTCTAACCTACGATTCCCAGACAGAAGTTGGGTTGACAAGATCATAACGCTTCAGCTTCAGCAAACAGCAGGTGTTTTTACTCTTCATTTCAAAAATGTGTGGCCAAGGACATGAACTTTGACTGTTTGAATTCCTTGTCAATGTGAATCGATACCTCTATAAGTAATGTCTCAGCCCTTTGTGTTAATGTTAAGTAGACAATCAGCCCAGACTAAGTCAAACCTTCCGCCTACGTACACAGTGGGTTTGTTTAGCCTCCTGTATGAAAGATCACCTCGGCGAGTTCTACCTTGTTCATCATTTTGCCAGAAGAACATCAACTGAAAAGCCGCTTTCATCTTCTGTCCTTTGACACGTGGGCGACCTCTAAAGAAAATACAATCTCTGGAACACACTTCAAACACATATCACAATTGAGCGGCGAGCAAATGTTGACACAAGGCTCCACACAGCTGCTGCCATCCTTGTCCAGGCGCTGCATTGAGACTTCAATATGAGGAACCATCTCCACACTCACGCACACACACCAGATATATACACACACATTGATCGTAACCAGCTTAAGGTGGAATTAATCCTGCAGCCTCTCCCACAGATTGATTCTCCCCTATTGATTCTCCCTCTTGTCACTGTTTGCTCGTGCTTGTGTTTTTTTTTGTTTTTTTGACTAGGTTAGCAGTCAGGGCTGTTTCTCATACGAGGAGAGCAGATTGAATAACAAAGCTGTGCTTATTCAAGTGAATGTAGTGCGGTGTTATGTTCTGTCACACTCTGACGTGCTGGCGAAGTGCAGCAAACAACGTCCTCAAAAAAACGGCAGGTTTACCCCTTTTTAGAGTAACATGTTTCAGTTATTTACCTTTTTAAAATTTCATGCTACAAGCAAAAGCATTCAGCGCAAATGGTGTAATTGCCTTTCTCCTTTTTTAGGGTCAGTCATATTGATGCTGAGGCAAATATAATACCCACTTCAGGCTGTAATATTCCTACATCCTCATTAAACATATTACCCAGTGTCATAGCTCATTTTAAACAATAAGACAGTATTAAAACGAACATCCCTCTCTCTTAAACAAGCAGACAGATGAGCAAAATGTAGCAAGCCATCTGTTTGCTGCAGGTGTCTGCCTCACACCACCGCAGTTTTAGGGAAGTAACCCACAATTTATTCCGCTCATATTCCCTCGAAGTTGCTTTTTGTAAGTCAGGACCTTGCTTTGATTTTGACATTATCAAAGGACTCCATGTGAAATACGTCTGACAAGCCTCGATATCAAAGAGATCTCAGCTCCACTCCTTTTTGACCGAGCTCCGCGAAAGACATTTTATCTGCAACTGTCCAGACAGACACGAGGCAGCATCCCTTTAAAGGTGTACAATGGCTTTTCCTTTTTACTCCCCGTGCATGAGTGACAGCGAGTCAATCTCACAGTGGATTATGGAATACAAAGGGAAATAGCCACAATGAATAAATTGTACATAAACCTTAGGAAGTGTGTGACGTATTTATTTTGTACGTAAACTCGTCTGTTTATCTTCCGGTCAACCAGCTGTCATCTCTACAGGATCGTTAGCTTAGCTTACCATCACCTTCACCTTAGTCATTTTTCACAATGTTGTTTTTAAAAGTATTTTTGTTTGTGTGGTGTTTTTTTTCCCGGAATTTAGATAATTTTGTTAACCGTCCTAACATAAGATAAGAGATAAGCTAAACCTTTATTCGTCCCACGACGGGGTAATTTACAGCATTACAGCAGCAAAGTGGATGAATGTCTTAGACAACCGATAGCAACGTTAGCTACTACTAACAAGAAGTAGCATCTCTACGGAGTTCTGCTCAGTCCCTCTTTGCTCTCCATTGGCTAAATTTTCTGTGAGCTCTCCCTCTTTTTCCAGCTGATTCTGAAGTGGGAAGTGTAAGAGTGTAGCAGGCCTTTTCTACCATGAGAAGAGATTAAAAAACAGGTACATTTGTGGTTTTAGCAGCCATAGTAGGCTAACGCTAAAGCTTTGAAAATCAACGTTGGTTGGTGCTACTGGCTAACGGTTATCTAGACATTGAATTGATTAAATTGTGATAATCAAACATGTAAAACACTATGTATAAAACTAACAGAAAATACTATTATATTAACATGTACAGAATTAATTTAATAGTGAGCTAACGGGTAGGCGTTAGTATGGGGAGGGATGGTAAGTTAAGCTAACGCTACTCTAGACTTGACAGATGGGGAGGTGGGAAAAAGGCAATTGGTCACACTACTTTGTGCAAGTGGAAATTTATTTGATTAAAACGTCTAAGGCAATCTTGTAGACATTAAAAATCACTCAAGTTTATATTATTTATATTAACTGTAGGTGTGTAAGAGGTTAGTATCTCCAAAATGTCTCTGGTTTTTATGATTCACTGTAATTTTCAGGATTTTTAAGGAGAAAGTCGACACGTTTATTCCCCGTTATTTCACGGCTAAAGCCATCCTAACAGCTGGTAGAGAGATATTTATATTTTATTCATGCACATTATTCGTCATGCTTCATGAGTTTGGCATGTGACATTACCTCCCTCATATAGAAAAATGTAAACCAATATTACTCCAAATGCTTAATGTATCAGGACGAGAAAATAGTCAGTCACTCACAAGGCCAAATGAATTTGCCAATGTTTTCCATTATTGTTCCTGTCACTTTCATTATAATTGTAAAAACCTCTCCATGTGCCAGTGTTGACATGTAATTTCAAGTTCCTCTCCCTGAAAAGTTATGATATAGGATTTGGCGTCACAGACAAAGACTAAATGAGAAGGCTTCCAAGCATTTCATAACGTGATGGACACAAATTATGCACTGCTCCCAACTCCCTTTGTGTTCCTTAATTGGAATTATAATGGAGGTTTTTTCCTTCACGAGCAGAGGCATTTTCTTGAAGTGGGACTTTACATTTATTCAAAATGGATATTAGCAGAAACACTCACCTTAATGCTTCCCTGCAGAGCTCCTTGTGTTTATTAATGGGGAAGGAATACATTAAGTGTATTTCTTCGCTCCTTGAAGCCACAAGCTTGCACAGTGGTTCAGAAATACATACCTCCCTTTCACAGTACAATCTAACCTCTGTTTTGAGACACTCGCTTTCTTCAGACCTTTCGTAACCCTCTAATTTTGGAAATGCCAGCAGAAAACCTTGTTGACATGAAGTCAGAAGCTCACACATGAAGTGATGGATTTTCTTGTTCTGAGCATGAGACCTTTTAAATTTTAAAGATTGCTGTGTGGCATTTTGTTTACCGGGCTGGTGCAGAGGAGATAGAGATACCGACATGAAGCCGTTGTGGTTTGGAGTACATAAAAAATGCACTTATGATATTTTGTCTGATAATTCAAGTATAAATTGTGATAGAATCATCACATTGCACAAACTGAACGCAGAGCAGAAGACTATGGATGAGACCAGAAACTTGTTTTTGATTGTAAAGTTGTACGTTTTTTATTTAAAAGCAACCCACAAAGACTTTATGGCATTTTGACCTAATTTAGCAGCACAGAGGGTAATGAGGAATGTAATAACTTTTTGAAGGTTATCTAACCTCCGCTAAAAGTGTACAGTAAATGCTTTAACTTGCTAACAGACTACTCCTACAACAACAATCCCCCTCAGCTATAGAGACCCGAACGCTGGCATACCAGAGGCCACTGAATATTCAGAATGAGAATATTCATTTTGTTCCTTCCAGATCTCCTACAAGGCTGTGAGCTCCTTTGACCCTGAACTGGACCTCTCCAACCAGAGTGGGAAGGTAGGGAAGCTAGGCAACGAGACCACCCACGTCTTCACAGGCCTCTACCCAGGCTCCACATACTCCTTCACCTTACGCGCCAGCACAGCCAAAGGCTACGGCCCCCCTGTCATCACCCAGTTCACGACCAAGATTTCAGGTCAGTTGGGTCAAGAGCATGACCTGTTCGTGGTATGTGGAAATGTTAAATGCCTGTAAATTACTAAGTTACTTAGTAATTCCCCTCAAGTTCTGCTGAACAAGAAAGTGGATTGTTTTAGATGTTGACCAGGAGGCTAGCCAGCAGTGTTTTACACGTCCTGCTGTGCATGCACCTCTTTGAAGAAATCAGAGTTTCACACTAGAAGACAATCAAGATGATTTTAGGTCGGATATAAGTCTGGTTGGAACCTGTTATTTGCCTGATTGATCCTGTCGTGTCTGGGAGACTACTGGTATATCCATTCTGAAATTGTATTACACTGGTGTGTGCATGTTTATGATTAAAACAATACAAATCCGTTAAATATGTCATTATGTCTCTGGTCTCCCACCGTTTTAAAGCAGGCTAAGATTTGAAAATCCTCTAGTGTGCACCAGGACCTTCGAGAGGAGATTGTGTTGTTCAGTGTAAAAGTGAGAGAAATGGCTTTAAGATTTCTATTTATTGTAGAGCTCAGTGACTCAAAGACAAGAGGTATAACATCTATTTGTGGGTGTTAACTATTCTGTGAAGTGTAATGAATGCTTTTCTCTTTGTCCTCAGCTCCCTCCATGCCGGCGTACGACCAGGAGACCTCTCTGAACCAGACAGACAGCACCGTCACCGTGCTGCTGAAACCCGCCCAAAGCAGGGGCGCACCTGTGAGGTAGGCTTGTATATTAAAGTCGCACGCACAGCGCAGAGTCAAACAAAAAATACAAAACAGCATATTAAAACACCAGGAACCACCGTCAGCAACAAAAACAAAAAAATCAAACACTTTGTGTTTATCAGCGTCGTGCCATGAGGGGAAGTTGCCGGGGAATTCTGTATCTCACTGTACTTATCTCATCTTCTGAGCTTTATTTGTTTGTGTTTGGTGGATCCTGTGAAAAAGAAGTCTAAGCTTTTGAAGATGAGAACAAAGCCCAGTGCAGCCAAGGCTAGCTTCAGGATCTCGTCTTTAATGTACACGGCTGCTCACCCTGAACCTCCACGGGCTTCTGGGGAACCAAGGAATTCTGTCCGCTTGATGGTGCATTTATTAGTCATTATTAGGGAAGCTGGTACCGCTGCTCTGTTTAAATGCCAAGTTGTTGGGCAGAGTCATCATTTTTGGCTTACCGAAGGCAACAGGGGGCTTCTGGTTTGCTTGATCATCTTTTTATTAGTCAGTATCAGTTTCTGAGCCATAACACTATTTAACGATTCCAGCACGCACAGCAGAGCAGCCGGCGAAGACGAAAACATTTTAAGTTCCTTTAACCCTTTAACACCTAAGCCTCAAATTGTCCGACTAGAACTTTTTTGCTTATTTTGCCTATCAAAAGGTCAGAAAATGTCCTGTGAGCAAGTGCTTTTTCCTATTTTTCCATAATATCTGGATCTTTCAATATCTGGCAGTTTTCTACAATTTACTGCATATTATAATAGTTCAATAAGATGTTCAAAATGAAAACGGGAGAGGCGCAACCAAAACTACCGTAATTAGGTCATATTGGCTGTAAAAGCGTCTCAGCTTTCAGAAACCGTTGGAATTTTTCCGATTGCGCAAACCGTGGCATCATTACGGTGCATGAGTGAACGCAACGTGTCGCTGACAATTTTCAATGTTAAATACCAACTTAGATTATTTATAAATTAGTTTAAGAAGTTTTCATTTATTACATAAATAGTTTTTTGAAAGGAGGAACACGTTTTCAGGCAGTGCAGGATTGCCTGAAAACTTTAAATCTTTGCCTCTACCCAAAGATCAAACCTACAGAAAACCTCATGCCTAATGTAACTTCAAACAGACAAGATCAAAAACATAAATAAAACATTGTGAACATTGATTTTACGACGACACCCTTTGACTGCTGACACGAGGGCAACTGCTACTAGACTTCCCTACAGATTTCCAAAGCACTCTTACGTTTACGTCTCACGTTTACCACAATAACTAATAATGCTAAGTTATATTAGCATACATATACATAAAGACAGAAAAAACACACAAAAAATCCTACACATTTTGTGAGGATGTAGCTTCTCTGCATCACTAACCCACTCACAGTTCAGACTATAAATGTCCATGTAGAGAGATGTTAGAAAAACATGTAGTATCTTCTGTGCGCCTCCAGCCCGAGGCGGTCGTGGCTTACACGGCATCCTGAAAAACCACACCCATCCGGGTGGAATACCAAGGGAGGTGATGGTCAGAAAACAGCGAAATAAAACAAAATAACAAATAAAACATACGTTTTCTTTCGGTTGCTGTGCTTTCGGTTCAGCTGATGTTCCAATCAAAGTTCAATCAAACACAATGTGCAGAACCGAGTGTGTTCCAGTGAGGGATCATGTTGTCCGCTGTGGAGGAAGACATCGGGATCTTGGGGAAAAAGCATACATTTTTAATGGGTTACGTATTGCTCCCCACTTGCAAGTAAAAAACGAGAACCTGTCTGCTTCACGTGCAATGTATCAGTGCAGACACATGGCGTTCTAGCTGAGCCAAACATGGGAGTTCACAGTGCACATGACATTGACCAACTCTAAATAATAGATACCTGTCTGTTTTTGGGTTCTGCAGTGGCTTTTGCTTTCTGCGACTGAGAATCCTGAGAGAGCCGGTTGACAGAATGAGAAACACGATAAAACTCAAATTCACATGATCAGCTCGGCGGAGTCCTTCACAGATTTCAGCCTGGAGCTCTTTAGTCAGGCTTGTCAACTCATGTTTACTATGTGCAGCAGCCCACATTAACGCCCCGGTGCCAAACAGAGAGGCCTGAGCAGGAGAGAGACAGGAGAGTTGTTAATCTTCTCACAGGTACGATTCAGAAGGCCTTACTTAGGCTGCCATTCTTTCACAGGGCTACTTACAACCCCCTGATTATAATTAACAGTGTGTCGTGAATCCCAGCCTTCGTTAATTAGCACGGTGGGCTCCTCTTTTGTTTACAGTTGGAAGGCATGCTCACTCTGTGACTAGATGAAAGACTGAGACTCTCTGGAGATTCGAACTTCAGTTCTCATTCTGTTTGACTGAGCTGAGACGCAACTGAACACCGATGTTTTACAGCGTAATCTGAAATATGGCCATTGTCATCAGGTTTTAGATTCTTTGTTCAAAATTCTATGATTAATACTTTATTATTATTATTATTATTATTAATAGATGTTAGTCACTTGGCAGAACTACACAACTAACTGAGGCATCCTTTGATGCTCAGTTAAGGTAAACACTGTTTTATTTTTATTTATTTTCCCACCATCATCACTTCACTTTAGTCTTACAGGATATAGCGGCCGACATGCCACCTTCATGTATGCTCCCGATGTCTTGAATAAATGTGAACGTCAAAGGAAAGGAGACGGCAGAGGGCGGTGAACCGGAGAGATTATGATGCAGGTCAGAGATGAGATACCTGCTGGCTTTTGAAGGTGTTTTCCACATTCCTCAAGGGACCACACAATGCTTTTGAAACTCTAAGGTGACTATTCAGAGGAGTTCAGGGCCCTGCCTGGCCAGTGAAGATGAATTCAGGCATGTGAATTTACTTATGAAATGCTCTCTTTTGACTAAGAGGCTTGACATGCAAGGTGAAAGTGAAATTGTCAGTAAAGGCACACGTGTGTTTCCTGACCTGGAGTTCCTGGAAAGAGTCCCTGAAGGTCTAAACTTTGCTCATCCGTCTTGTTTGCATTTTGTCAGCCAAGGACTTAAATTTCACACCATATTTAGATTTAATTTTTGTTCTCATGTTGTGAGAGGGGCCATCATCTTTCTACAGCGGTGGGCAGCTCATTTTGAAATTGACCACTTTATGGAATCAGTTTTAAAGCCCCTCTGAAAGACGAATTTGACAAGGGAGAACACTGATCCGCAGCACCACCGAGCAGAACAGCATGAAGCCTGATTTGATAACGCAATCTTGCACCCTGATTGAGTTTGGGGGGGTAGCAGAGCTCCAGACAATTAGAGTCTCAAATGGCAGATGTTTTGCTGTAATACAGGAAGGGGAGAGCGCTGGAAGATCACACGATAGCGCTGGATCATAGAATACGGAATGACAGATGACGAATGTCGGCTTCACCACATCATCCTGCAGTGATGCTGAAGTCAAATCATATTTTTAGATGGATAGGTGGAAGTCACTGCTGAGGGGAGGCAGTGGATTTTTTCATGTTTGTGTAATTGCTAATTGGTATAACATCTCCAAGTTGGATTTGGCTTCTAATCTCTGTGGACGACACACATAGCCAGGGAACAATTTTTACCAGAGGGGACACTGTTCCTTTAAGAGGATTAGTGAACTGTCTATCAGTCATGTCGCTTTAAAGTAATGTTTGCAATGGCCCCCCCTGTCAGGGCCAGAATCCGCCTCCTCACTCTGCTGCATCAAAATAAATGTTTACATGCTTCTGCATAAATGATTTGAGATGCTTCCCTTATCTTTCACACCACTAAATCCGCCCCTCGCTCTCTCGCTGCCGTAACCTTTGCCTTGAGCGAGCTCACACACGTGCAGAAACAGTAAATGCTCCAAACTACACCAGTTGTGTTTGCACGTTGAGGAAAATGATTTCCGGCGCAGCTCTTTCCCTGTAGCATCATATTATCTGTACTCAACCGTGGCGCCTGAAATCAGTTAGATGGTTTTCCAACAGTCCTAAAAATAAGCAATAACTTTCTTTGATAACGGCGCTGCGAACGCTAATAGCTGTGCCTAACTGTGGCACAACTCGTGCTTTTCTTAAGATGTGATGGCAAACGTAATCTACAGCGCCTTTTAATTTGTTTGCTTTATGGACACAAGGGAAATATAAGGAGCAAAGAGACAGGCAGGAGGGAAGAATGCTGTGTCAGGTGACATGTGTTACTTACAGCCGCTCCTAAATCAGACGTACAGGCATATAGAGCCAGCCGATCAGCATTAGTGGAGGAGACAGTGATTGAAATGCTCCCCCGTACCCCTTCCCTCCTCTGCTCAAACAGCCCCTGCAGTTCTCCCCTATCAGCCCACATGAAAAATAAATCTGAGTTTCAGGTCACAATCCAGTCGATTCCAAGTCAATCCGCCATAATTGGTTGGCGTCACACGGCGGCAGAGCTGAAATCTATCGGTCAGCAAGGCTGGAGGAGGCCTAATTGGTGTCAGCTCAGGTTGCAGCGCTACTGCAGGAGTACAGGTCTGCACTGCCGGCCCCTCTGGCAGGCTACTTTTAATAACAGCTTATACCATTCTTCTCATACAACATCCTCCTCTTCTCTGCTTGTCTTTCCTCTGCTCTGGCTTGTGAAGGCTTAGTTGCCTGTTACGAGGAGCAGTAACACTGAACTGCTCCTCACTTATCTCGCAGCAACATGAAAAGCTCCATTGATTTCTTTGTTAATATTATAATCGTTAAATGAAAGATATATTTTTACATTTTATAAAAGTCTCTGGGTTGTACGAGAGGTCAAATGAAACATCGGCTGTTAAAGATTTGTGTTCCCGCTAACAGAGTCAGCGTTGCTCATGTCTTGTTTGTTGTTGTTGTTTTTAAGGTGCTCGTTTCCTGTCGTACTAAATCAAGAATATGACTCCGGTCTGTCAAAGTGAGTCACGGTGCAAATTGTGAGCTCAGCATGAGGTGATGAGGTGTCAGATGCTCAGAGGCACATTAGCATGACAGACGCAATTACAGAAAATGGGGAATCTTTTGCATTTTCAAATCACCAACATTACACTCATGAGGCAGTTTGGAATCAGGCGGGGGCAAATTGGAATCTGGCACGAGGGTCCTTCTCCAGAAAAATGCTGTTTCTTTGCAATTTGACAACTTTACTAGATCAGTTTTTTTGTATTTCGTGTCAGTGGTTTGTGCTGTTACGTTATTATTTAAAATTACCCCTTGATCCTGCTTTACTGAAAATAATTTAATATTCTCACTTCACCTGCTTCAGGTAAAGACTCGAGACTTACTTTGGACCGGCAAAGCGATGATTCTGTCCCACCCAACCGCTGCAACAGAGTGATGAGATTTTGACCATGGTTCCCCGGATTTGTAATTTTAGTGTTTTATTCCAGAAAGTGCATGAAAATAGTCATAAATGTTGTGTATTATGTTACTTATTGGTGGCTGGATGGAAGTCATAATCCAAAATGATCAGATCTACAATAAATATATAACAGCTCCTGGTAATAATATTAAAAATATATAAAAATCTGATTTAAAATAGTGTATTGTATTTCAAACGTCAAGTAAGTGTTGAATATTTAATGTGCATACGGCGAATTACCGCCGAAAACTGCTGTAACTGAAACAAGTAAAACGGGGGATTATTGTCTCTATCACTTACTAAGATGAACAAAACATTTGTATTAAATAGCAGCTGAATTGTTGGCGAGAGATTTTGAGTTTCTCGCTGCTGAGAATCGTCTGTGGAGCAGAAGCAGGGGTTTCAGATTTCCACATTACAAGGGGGCTTCTTACCCTTGGAGCCTCATAGCCTTTGGCAGTTGGTAGTTTGCCTGAGGAAAGGAAACCAGTCCTATTCATACTGTATCATTAAGTCATGGCACAGCCACATCATCATATCATAAGGAGGCGCCCAGGGGAGCCGGCTTTTGTGTTTTTCTCCCTCACTATCTGCAGATTGATTCGGAATATAAAGTACAAACACGGGCAGGAGATATGTGAGCTGCAGCAGTGTACAAAACAAACTCGTAGTGCTAGTTTATTGTGACATGTTCCACTCTAAAATAAACACAGTCATTAAGCATTTGTCAAACCTGACGGGTAGAATGACAGCAGATATCATCGCCCCGTTGGAGCTCACAACTTCTGTATTTTCACCCCGAGGCCTTCATGCAGCCTCATCACTAATTTCTCTGCCGCTCTGCTGCTACTTAAGTGGCTCCCATGTACCATCTCCATCTGCCCTTTGACCTCTGCTCTCAATAGGGGACAGTAATTAAAGGCTGATTTCTCCGGCAGACTCTCAGCAGGATTAAATATTTCATCACCTCCCAACCCAGCGCTAAATAGGAGAGCTCCAAGGAATTGGGACATACCCACTAAGAGCAACGGGAGACTTTTCTAATGACACTGCAAGCACCTTATGATAAACTATGGGGTTAAAAGAGCACATGCTGTACACACAAGGGGACACTTAATCATCCAGTAGCAACTGCACGAAACAATTGATCATCTCCGGAGCTGTTTGTACCGTCTACGCAGCTTAAGAGTGCAGCCACATTTTTTTTGACACGTGTAGTTATTTCTATTTGTTTTTAAAGATGTGGGCTTTAAGGGTCGGCGATACAAACATGAATATATTATTAATTTCAGGCACATACATTTTCAGGGAACTCTGCAACACTTCTGTCGTCTGTTACCACCACCAACTGTCCACCGTCAGAACGGAGGCATGAATATCCTCCTCACATGCTTTCAAAAACAGCCATCGAGCAGTGAAACTCCTCCCGATTATCTGTATTAGTAACTCAATGTTTGCATGACTCTTTAGGAAATTGAACACTTGTCCCTAATCATGGCCGGTAATTCTCCGCGGCGGCGGTAAACAGCCTCTTTGTCACTCAGCGACTCAATAGATTTACCGGGAGGACGCGGGATGCATACTAACGTGAACGTCTATAAGACAAGTCAGTCTCCCCCTCGAGCCAAGTGGCCAACTCAGAGACAGTGTCATCTCTGTCAGAGGCACAGAGGGCTGCAGTTTTGATCTAGCTAAACACTAGGCTCGGAGGGAGCGGAAATGGAAAGACCTGTTCAGTTCTTGAATAATAAAAGAGGAAATAACGCCGGGCCCTGTCCTGTGTCACTGCTCATTTTCTCTGTTGCACTGTGGTGTTGAGTCTGTCACTCGTCCACCAGAAGGAACCACAGACAGGGTTCATGTCAGTGTCTGTTGACTGTAGATGCAAGAAGGTTATTTGAAAGAAGACATTTGTGTTTGTATTCTGAGATGAGCACATTTTATTTTATGTTAGAGGGAATCACATTTAGAACTTTTAGTAAACAAAGTTAATGTCTATATTTAGTCATATCTGGAGACTTGATGTACTCTGAGATTTGCAGCGGGTTTCTGTCGGCCTACTTATCCATTCTCCCTGTGTCCTGTGTTCGCAGCGCCTACCAGGTGGTGGTGGAGGAGGAGCGTCCACGCCGAGCACGAGGCACCGCGGAAATCCTGCGCTGTTACCCTGTTCCCATTCACTTCCAGAACGCCACGCTCCTGAACTCCCAGTACTACTTCACCGCTCAGTTCCCTGCCGCCGGCATCCACTCACCACAACCCTTCACCGTCGGGGACAACAAGACCTATAATGGCTACTGGAATGCCCCGCTGCTGCCGCAGAAGAGCTACAGCATCTATTACCAGGCTGTCAGCACCGCGAACGGGGTGGGTGTTCTGAAGTTACACTTCAGCTATGTCACAAGACTAAACGCACATGTGAAGTATCCGAACAGCGCCGGTATGTGATCGTCACACAGTCCCAGCAGCGCTGCTTCATTTCCATAAGTAACTTTTCCTTCACAGCATGTCAGAGGGAGAATGTACTCTAATTCCCTGACATGCACCTGGCAGTTGTAGTCACATATTTCTTTCCCAGATTACAAATTTGACATGTAGAGTATAGATCAGCGTATTAATTATATCTATTTTTAAACTACCCAAACAGCATGTAAGATGTATTAGACATGACATGTTTTTGTCTAACAGTGCTCATAAGTACACACTTAATGTACAGAACTACAAACACTATGATCAGAAAATATGTCACATATGAGATAGTATTAAATACTATGCGACAAAGAACTCACATACTCTGCAGAGTAACCGTGTACACAAACGTGACGAATGCACATACGAGTGCACAACTGCATGTAGCCTCTGATAGATGTCGTAGCCCTCTGGTGTCGTCCACCAGGAGCGCCGTCTGTACTCTTAATAGGCTACAACAGGGGTCAGGCTTGGAATGCAGAGCTGCACACCGTCACATGCTCCCCCCCATCTATTACCGTGGACCCCCTGTTCTCCTGCCTTTTACAATGGAGCTGTATGCCAAACGCCAGACTAGCCTTTGATCAACGGCGTTTAAGAGAGACAGTCGCCTCAGTGTCAGTTAAGTGCAGGAGGCAGGCAACAAACAACGGGTCTACCGGGCGTGCAGGTCGCAGCCTCTGTCATCAAGTGGAGCTCCGCGAGGCCCCTCGATCTGCAGAGCTGCGTGGCACGACAGCTCAATGGCAATTTCAAGAGCCCCACTGATTGTGGTCCTGAATAAGAAGCGCCGTAAACAGCCTCCTTGAGAAGTCTTTTAAGGAGGCAGTAGAAACAACACGTGACACTAAAGGCTGAATCCAATTAGTGAGTGTTCACTCTGGAGAGTAACACGTTGGCAGTCTGAAAGTTTCCCGGGGTGAATCAGCGAGAGGTATGAACAAACATGAGAAAGAACAAAGAGTCCCATGTTGAGACAGCATGAAGCACCATCTCTGGGATGGAGGCTGTTTCAGAAAAAAACATTTTATATGCAGTGTTTTGATTTACAGAGGCCGAATCTTCTCTTTCATTGTGCCATCACTGTCGATGAATAGAGCCGCAAGCTTTAATGTACATCGGATGAAATCTAAAAGGACCACTCATGATGTTTCCTTTAACAAAAGCGCCTTTGTGGCAGCCTAAATGTCTTACCGTGAATGCCCTTCTCCGTGTCTATGCCTCTTATGGCCTCTGCATTCGATCTCTCCCGTGCGTGCTCATTGGACGGTTGCTGGGTCAAACACAGGGACAAAGCACTCATCTCCTTTGTTTTGCTTGAGTTGCTCATGGCCTTTCCTGCCTGTGTCTTTTGTTCAAAACAAACTTCAAGTGTTTTTGCAAAGGTTGTTGCGAGCGCTGAAAACTCTATTAGATATTCAGAAAGGCTCCCTGACGTGCCTTTTTTTTTCTGGAGCCCCCGCACGCTGTGTTGCCGTTGTCGGTCACAGGGCTCTGGTTCCTCCACAGTGGCTGACCACCTTGAGCCACGGGCTGCAGACGGATCGCTGTTGGCTGACAAATCTGCAGCTCAGCGCCGCTAATCTGTGCTGCGGGCCCTCTCGCCCAACTGCGTTTTGTGTCACAGTGGTTGAGCTCAACAGATGATAGGGGACGGCGTGGAACTGTCCAAGCTGTTTTCTTGTAACCAGATAGGTGTTAGATGGAGAGGTGTTGTTGCCGTCTCGAATCTGTGCATGTGTGTCATAATAATTCTCTTTTTTGCTTTCTCTTGTTGTTCATCTGTTTTTACAGGAGACCAAAATCGACTGTGTTCGAGTTGCCACCAAAGGTACAACTAGATGAATTCTGTCAGCTTGTGTGTGTGTGTGTGTGTATGTGTGTGTTTGTGTGCTGTTTTGCAACATGTAGCTCCTAACACCGCTGACACATGATTTCTGAGACCTAACAACATGCACACACCGCATTGTTGACATCACTCGCTCAATACGCAAGAGAAAAAGCTTGTTAGCTTTAGCGTGTCGTCTTAAAGTCACAGTCTTAATAGATGGAGATGTTTTAAAACCGGCCACACACACACACACACAGGCAGACGTCAGTACAGTACCATCAGGAGCCAAGTTGGGGTTAGATATCTCGCTCAAGGATAATTTGACCTTAGGACTTGTGGAGCTGGCACATGACAGTCCATCCTATCAGCCATAGCTGCCAGCTGTTGCTTTTAAAAGACCACACAAAATGCATGATATGGCTTTAACGCGGATACGATCGATACATTGATTGCTTTTTCCACGACTCGGAGGCAGCCTCTGTGCCCGTGGAGGGCTGTGGGTACTTAGCTATGCTGCCTGTACATCCTGCTCCACACATTAATGAGGTCTGAGCACCATTGATCGGGGGAACAGAATTGATAAGGCCAGCAGGAGCCCTAGTCACACTCCGTTCTGGGCCATGGGAGGTTCTGTCACATGCCCCGACGATTCCCCCGTTGGAAATATCTCCACTGGGGAGCCGTCAAATACCAGAAGAACAAACTCTAAGGATCATATGTTGTAACGCACCACATTGACCTCACAGAGACTGTGTCCGACTCTCAATGTTGCATGTTGATGGGAACTGTTGGTTTTCAGCATCAGTGTGGCCTCTCTTTCTGTCTCTCTCCCCGCTGCATGCCCTCCTGGATCCACTGACCTCACTCAGCCGCCATCCTCGTGACTCAGCTCACTACACCTTACATCCGCATCGCCCCGGCGGCCGGCGACAACCAACTAACAGGTCAGACACGCAGGTTTTCTCCACACAAAACCTCTGACAGTTATTCTCTCTGCAACATGATGTCTTTAATGGGCATATTAATAATTCTCTCAACAGGAAAATGAAGTGGAATACTGCATGTGTGTGGTTTTGATTATCGCCTTGTGCTATTTGCATCGAATGGGAGTGATTAAAGAATTTAAGACCTTCTTTCCGCCTTCGTCTCCGCAGCAGCACCAGACATAAAAAGACCTGTTTGAGTTGTGATTTTCATTTGATGTGTCAATGTTGGAGATCTGTGACAGGAGTTAATCCCCTTTCATGAATATTTCTCATTATTAGATTTAAGTTTTTGGGTTTGACGACCGTAAACACACAAGAAGGGATGCTGAGAAGTTTTTCTCACCAAGCAGATGTGTGGAGCTTCTATTAGAATTCTGCTCAGTTGTCTGCTTGTTGTATAGCTGCTCCAGGAATCTTAATGTCTTCCTGACATGAATTTGCAGCATATTGATTAGTGACGACGGACGTCAACTCTCAACAGCTCAAACGGGGATTTGTCACACGCAGCATTTCTGTTCAGATTAGCCTGTAACAGTCTTTTCGGGATAAAATCAGCTCCATCACTTAAGTTTGTCACTGGTCTTGAAATCCTCCACCACTCTGCTTCAATACACTTACATAAAGCCCTGTACTGTTGACAACGCCACAACAGAGCTGAAAACAATATGCACAACCACCTTTTTCTGATAGGGAGAGAAACGGCCGAGGAGAGGAGGAGGCCCGCTCTAACAGATTTGTCTGACACCACAATTTATCATTCTAAATTTACCCCTGGTGACAAGGAATTATGGGGCTGTTCAGGTGGACAGTTGTGATTCCGGCAATTCCTCAGAGTGCATCTTATCACTTCCCCGGGCAGCACATGCTTTTATAAAACAAGCCACTTCTTCCCCCACCTCTCCTTTTTTCTGTCTTTTGTTGCAAGCTATCTCCTCCTGCGCTGATATTTAATGTTTTGGTTATTCCAGGCTTTTTATCTTCTTTGGTATTATCTTTTTATTCCACCGCCCTGCGTTCAACTTTTTTTTTTTTTTTCTACAGCGCAGAAGCCATTTGCCCCAAACATGATTAACCAAGGGTAAAGATGGAATGCACTTATCTCTCTCAGCACAGCTGGAAGTCCACTAAGGACGGAGCTAAAGGTGGAGAACAATAAGGAGTCAGAATAGGCGAATAAACGTGTCCTGGTCCACCAAAGGCCGAATTGATTCATCACCCTTCATACATGTCAAATCAGTGGGAGGAGATGAGCAGTAAATAGTTCTCACTCAATCTTATTATTTCTTTGTTTGATCTTTATGCATCCTGATGTTCTCCCAGGAGCCGCCACTCACAAACCCGACGCAGTGGAGCCGGAGAAACAGACTGATCACACGGTGAAGATCGCTGGGGTCATCGCCGGCATCCTCCTCTTCGTCATCATCTTCCTCGGAGTGGTGCTCCTCATGAAAAAAAGGTAAAGCCCCCTTCTCTTTTGTTTCAAATACAGACATGTTGAAGTGCCTCGCAGCGTGCTCGCAGATGAACCGTTTCTGTTTCATCATTTTGTAGTATTGTCGTGGTAAATAATTAATTTCCTCGTGTTGTTACGCCCCATTAAGGCTGTTTACAGCCACGAGATACAGTGTGCCATGAAAAATTAATCCCTTTCCACGGCGCCCTCAAACAAACGCACGGTGCTTCAATGACACTGGAGTGGGAATAGGAAAATGTTTTTTGAAGCCTGTGGTATGGAGAGAGAGAGGCGGGGAAAAGGAGATAAGAAAGAAAATATTATGAAAGGCTCAAACGGATGGCCGTGTAGCTAAAGGCTAAGTTTGCACTAGCCCCCGTACTGGAGAGAGGTCCTCTGCACACATTCCAGCAATCAGGATAGCTAAAGCTCAGCAAATATCAACCCCCGTTTTGTCCACAGCGAGCCTTGAAATAACAAGTCTTTGTTGGCTTCCTTCAGTATCTTGATTGTAAAGTGCGAGAACCTAAAAAATCCCAGTAAAAACTTGCTTGTGTTGAATTAAAGAGCAAAGGTCGGTGCAGCTGATAGAATAAATAAAGAATATAATAAGTATACCTCCGTGTTTATCTTTAGACAGTAATAGGATTTCTCTGCAGCCCGGCCCTGCGCATGTAGCACAGTTATCAGTTGGTAGATGTAAAAAAAAAAAAAAATCAGCACACACGGTAATGGAATTGTTTTCAATTAGCTTTAATCAAACCAGAGATGACGACGACTTCATTGGTTCAGTTTCATGCAAATTGCTTTTACCAACTGGGAGTTGCAAGTCGTGTGTAGACATTCAAAGCGCTCATTATGTTTCAACCTTGGAGGTCAGATATGGTCTTTTGTTTTTTTTTAGGTGAACCAAATTGTTTATAAAAAAGAAAGGGAGGGTTTAGTGTCGGCGTGGTTGCCTCTGAAGTGCTCAAAATAAGTTTACAGTTCTCTGACGCCCCCCCACCCCCACCCTCTTTTTGCAAAGCATGACATGACTCCAAGCGATCACCTTTTGCCCTCACGATCACTAGTTTACCTCCACGTATGCCACCATATCTGATTTTGTTCATTTCTACTATTTTTTCAAACATTAATATATTTTTACTTTTTCTTTCCTTTTCATTCCATCCCCCAACTCCCTCCCCCTCCCCGTCCTCCACTGCTTAAATCCTACCACCACCACCCCACTCGGCAGAAGAACCTATCACTCCTACACTTACTACCTGTAAGTAACCACTTTGTGTAATGTTAGTGCCATGCTTTCTCACCCACACACTGTTTCCCATGCATGCAAAGAGCCATGTCATCCTCTTCCTGCCCAGAGCTATTACAGAGGCCCAACTGTAATCTCTCTTCTGGAGGGAAACGGAGGATGCCACTCCAATGCATCTCCACACGACGAGCACATCATACTGTATGTCACATTGGCACGACTTCTGATGAAAGCAGACAGACGCACGGCTACACCCCCTCAAAAGAAGCCTGCCGCTGATGTGTTGTTGCAAGACGTCCTTTTCTGCTAGACTTTTAGGGAGTTTGTTTATCAAATGATGAACTAAACTGCCTTTAATGTGCGGGAATTCCAGGCTCGTCTTCTGAAAGGGGCGGTTGGAGGGGGGGGGGAGATACAGCAGCTACTGCATTTTTACTGATTGTGAATTTTTCATTTGCCTCCAATGATTTTATCTCTGTTGACTTGTCAGAGTCAGATTTTTGAAGTGCCTATCACGGTGCTTCTTCGCCTCAGTTGCGGAACTTCAGTGAGCTCGGCGAAATATTTCACATCTTGTGCACTTATGTATAGAGCGAAATACAATATTTTCACTTGATTCCACCTTTTATTTATGGGCTGTAAGTCTGTGCAGGATATTTATACTGTAGATACGCTGAGCATGGATTACCTATTTGGCTCCATATGCATGTGATAATTTCTATCACTACCCCGACTCCATCCTCTCACTCTGTTATCAAACATATTTCATGCTTTTTTTTCCTCCCTGTTTTTTTTTCCGTTATCCAAGCATGTTTCCGGGGTTATTGCACGTCTATTCTGCTTTTTTCTATGGTGATGGTGGAGTTGTGTCTTTTAGCTGACAAGACGCCTGCATCCCTGCCGAACAAGCTGATGTGATCACAGAATAACTCCCATTCTATTTAGATGTCTCCGGCATCATAAAACAATAGTCACAGCGCTGCTTTATTCCCTTTTTTGATATCACAGATGATTCCGTATCATACCTCTGAATGGTAAAGGAGCTTATTCTGCGGCTCTGCCTTCCCCGCTGCAGCTCAGAGTCTCCTTCTGTACGGTCTTTGTGATGGATGCCAACTAATCTGTCTTGAGATAACTGTGATCTGAGGATAGAATGGAGGCTGCCTCACATCAAAGAACATCCCGGAATACACCTGGAGATAATACTACTCTGAATACACCGCGTGTCACTCATATTAGATTGCAGCCGCCTGAACGGAAATCCCCGATGACTTAGAGGAGCGATGTCATCGAAGCTGTGCACACAAACCTGCGTCGAGGTTGTAAGCACAAATATCGAAATATCAGTTGTGTGGTTTTTATTATGTTGTTTGCTTAAATGCATATGCAAGAATGATCGTAGTTCTTGAACCGTAAGTTGCTTGATGACTCATACGCTGGCTTTAAGTGAGTGCTGGGATGAAAGTAAGGTTGTATTATAAGATGAGGATACAGGAAGTGCGCCAGGCTTTGCAGCCAAACCGTGTAATTACAACTGTGGCAACGGTCACTTGATGCACACTGGCGGAGATAAACGTTTCCTCATTGACTTACATTGAGGAAAAATTACCTGTAAATCAGCGGTTACTTTTTTTTTGGCTCATCAACTTCCCAGGTTCTGACTAAATATGTATTAAATAAAACAAAAAAACAAAACTTGCTACCCAGGATTATGAAATTCCATGGAAAACAAAGGCAGGGGAAAAACTTGGACCTTAACTACAAACTGAAGTAATGAGATAACAAACACAGGTGGAGCACATACGAGCTACGCAGGCAGATGCAGAAGTAGACAGAGCGCATTTCAAAATAAAAGAGTCTAAAACAGAAAATATATGTAAGGTCAAGGGCAAAATCTGAAAAGTCCAGCTCATGACACGAGAGCAGGGCAGGCAGTTACAGAACAGGGACAACCAACCAGAGACAGGAAGGGAAACTAAGGCAGGAAGTAAAGAGAAAACAAAGACTGAGGAACATTTAAAAATAAAATAGAATATATTTGGTCCAGAGCAAAATCTGAAAAGTCTTCATAACAGAACATGGCCCCGCCCCCAACGCTGTATTCAGTCTCCTTAATACATCCATTGACGAAAGATATCTGTCTGACAAGCAGTACAGAGGAGGACTTTTGTACTAGCTTTATTAATTAATGTCACAAACAGCCATTCAGGTGATATTCAGGAGGGTCGTGATGGAGTGCGTCTTTGCTCATTAGTCGGACTCTGCTCTGTTGCATGGAAACAGGAATATAATGTAATATTCTACAAGCCCCTTATGTCTTTATTTAGAAAAAGGGTGAATAGTCAGATTATTTCCGTCCTTTCAAAAGTCAATGAACAAATGTATGAATGTTCTTTTTCGTTCTTCCTCCAAAACCGACAAAAGAAGAGACCCAAATCTTTTCTCCACAAACACAAGTCAATGAATTATTTCCCTCAAGAACTACGGAGGCACAATTACTTTGTTTGACGGTTTCAGGTTTGAAAAATCTGTCTCCAGACATGATGTATTCCATCTGCAGAGCCAATAGATATATGTTACGTCCACGGCACCGCATCCACCTGTTTATATGACAAATGGGAGATTTGAAAGGAAGGAGAGGAGAGGGATGGTTGTGACTTCTCTTCCAAGCTGACAAGATAACAACATAATATACAGTTAGAGAAGATGGAGGGATTAATGATCCCCGTGGGGAGCTGTCTGCCTTCGCAGCAGAACAATAAGAGAAGGTAGTAAAATACATTTTAGAGAATGCAAGAATCCTCAATGGGAAATAACAGATTGTGACCTCCTCATAACATGTTTATATGCTCCAGGTTGTTCACATTATACATGGAGGTTTAGCACAATGTGCATTTGATGCAGAATATCTTATCTTTTTAAATGTTTCGCTGGAGTGAATAAAAGAAAAAAAGAAAGCAGCAGGTTCATGAACAGATCATGAGGGATTTTTTGCGAGCAAGGATTACGACTTCTTGTCTCCTTGTGTCGTACGTGTGAGGCGTACGTAAAGAAGCAAGGCCAGCAAAATGTACCTTTTAATATATAGTATGTACCCAAAAATGTAAATTCTCATATCATTATATCATCTTTCATAGGCAGGCTCGTTCTCCAAAGTGTTCATGCTCAGGGTTTGATGACAGCCTTATTGCTCGCCATGACAGTACAACACCTGTATGATTGATGAGCTCCCATTAATGCCCTCATGCATTCATCAAAGTCTTGTAAAGGCATGAGAACATCCCGCCGTCGCCAAAATATGCACTTTAGGTATATTACCGGAGGTGGCTTCGAGGGCCGGCGCACACCGCAACATCAGTCAGACTGCTCATTAGGGATGCAGTTACATGTGTGATCAAATATATGACCGCCCTTTAATCAGGTGGCCGTTCCGGCTGCTGCGCCTGCTGCTGTTGGGGACAAGGGAGAGATCAATTGGCGCAGGGCAAGGGGTTGCAATAGGGTGTCTACCCCCATGAGGGTTTGATTCATCCATCAAGCAGCAAGCATGCAAAGCAGGAACACACCTTCAGACTCACTTGTCAGGCTCGTCGAGTGCTCCCCGAAAACCTCCGTTATGTGATCAGACCGTATAGATTTCTTCTGAATGATTACCTTCAAAGTGCTTTCCACTTAACTTGAGAAAGTTTCAAAGAGAATTGAAATACCACCATTAGATATAGAAAAGAAGTGGTTCGAGCAAAGACAGTAGCTCGATGTTGCAGGCTGCAACAAAAGAAACTCAAACTGATCTTCAGTTCGCATGCATATTTTGTTTATTTTGATTTAATGTTGCACTTACTACCTTAATAGATCTGCTATTAATGAGTGTGTAATATCACTTTTAGAAGTGATATTGTCGGACAGAAGACGTCGCCTTCCTCAATGAAAAGCTTGCTCAGAGTGTGCACGCTGAGGGCGTCAGGTTTCCACATCCCACTTGTCTAAATTTGCATCTTGGGACATGATTAGGAATCCATTACGATGACAGATCATGCTCATTCACGTAGGAAAGAGTAGCTTTGATCAGCAGATGAAAACAGGCTTTAAGTGTCACAAGTGTTACATGCATTCTTCTCAGGGAAGCTCAAATGTAACAAAATAAAGCTGAAAAGTTCACTAGAGTTCAACACGGGGCCGAATTCTTAATTCATATATTATCAATATGGCCAAGTGCAATATCCCAAACTAGAAAAAGGAAAGAAGGCACATTCACACACAAATGCTGGTAAATTATCTTCCCAATTCTCCATAAATTGTTTCATAATCACCTCAGTGTCAGAACGAGAGGTCTACTAAACGCACCATGTATAACACAAGGTGCTCGGGGCAAACACCTTCATTAAACTTTACAAGCTGAACATGCAGCAGGAATCACATTAATTGGTACAAGCCTTGCAGATTTTTTTTTTTTTTTTTTACACGTACGAGCTGTGCATGTTGATGAGCAGCAAGGGGAGAGAAGAAGAGGAGGAAGAGCAGCGGCGTGCAGCCCGGGCGGGGTGACGCTGTGTCACGCATGTAATGTTCAAGTTTAAGTGGATACAGATTCAAATGGTGTTTTCAACCCGTCGTTTGACACAACACACAAGCACATAACTACTTAACGGGTACCAACGTGTTCCATCAAATATCAAAAGTTATGGGAAATAAACACAATAGTTCTTTACACTGTAGTATTTATTGTAATATAAATGTAATATAAACGATTGACGGCTTTGAAACCGACGCTCAAGGCGCCCTTTCACATCTGCCTGTATATATATATATATATATATACTGTAAATATATACTGATGTAGTGTATATAGACATTCCACACAGTTTGAACCAAACAGTAAGAACCAAATGTATTATTTCATGCATCAAGTCGAACTGAAACTCTGAATGCAACAGAAATAGCTTCAGGTTCTCATCACCTGCACAATCACGGACTGAGTCCAGCTCATTCTTGTCTTTGGATCTACTTTGAGCCACAAAAGACTTTTCCAGGGATACTTTTCATGGTATTGTTTGTTTTTGCAAAATCAATGAAGCAATCAGGCTAGCAGATAAACACTATTGTACGTCGCTGAATAGAGTCTCTGCTGTTTCACCTGCTGAAGTGAAAAAGATAAATCGATAGAGAAGTGGATGAAAGACAGGATGATGACGGATGGACAGACGAGCTCCTGGAAGAATGTGTGAAAGACAAACAACTGCTGAAATGCCCCACTGGGTTAATCAAATATGATTCTGTTGCCCTGCCAGCTGGGCGTCAGTCATCTAACACGCACGCAAACACACGCGCACACACACACACCCGATGCACCGCCATTGTGTGTGCCTCGTCTAATGAAGCTGTCTTTGTCCCAATGTCATAGGGTTTAGGTTGCTCTGGTGCTGAAATGAGGCCCGCCATGCTGAGCTCGACGTTTTGAAGTTGTGGTTTTAGAAGTTGCTGCAACATCACCTCCCACAGAACAGACGCTCTGGCAAATGCACTGCTGTCACACACACACACACACACACACACACACACACACACACACACACACGCAGCTCTCGTTTGTGTTGTACTGCTGAACACCTGGAGTTATGAGCTCTGCTCGCTCAGATCCGAGATGTGCCAGGCCCGTCGTGTTCTGAGCCGCTGACTATTTCTCTAATGAGAGTCGCCTAATATAGTTACCTGGAGTGTTTGCTCAGTCTTTACTTTTTTCTTTAAAACCTCTGCCATCTGTCTGTCTCATCTCCTTCATAATCATTCAGCTGTTAAGAGAAATGTGTCGTCGAGCCTGCGATCAGTTCCTCTTTGTGGTGGGACGTCTCCATGTGCAGCATTATGATAATGATGAGGGGACGCGACGAACGATCACATTCATCAACTCAAACACAAACATTTACAGCGTATTTCTCGACTACTATCTTTTTCCTGGCACATAAGACCCTGTAATATAGTCATCTATCATTAAATCTTCCCCCTCATACAAATTAGGAGAGAATAGCGTGCCAATTAATCTTCATCAGACACCCACGGTGCATCGCAAACATCCCAGTATTTCTGGTGCTTTCCTTATTTTGGAGCTTCAACAGTTAGCAGAAACACAAACAGTCGTCGGGTATTAAAAACCTGGATTAGTGGCTCGAAGATCGACTCTTTTGTTTATGGTTCTAATTGCACATTAAGGACAAAAAAGTGGGTCCAGATGAAAATGTCACTTCCTTTGTCACTTTTGCCTTCTGAAGAACTGATGCACTATTAGCCTCATGTCGCGGCCTTCAGAGCAAATGACTGTTTGAAGACAGCGGGGGCTCCGCCGCCATATGGCACGAGACAGCGGCAAAATTGAATAAACAGAGGAGATCTGCGAAAACAAAGCAGCGGGAGTGCATCATTAGACAGCAGTTGTCCGTGAGAGAGGCTGCGATTCAAATAGGCGGAGGGGTCACGCAGAGAGTAACAAAGTGCGAGGATCAGTGTGAGGGCTGCCATAGTTAATTTTTACACCGCTCGCTCCCCTCCAGCTACAGAGCAGCGGCAGGCATCACATACAGCCACAGCTACAGTTTCCAGCTGTTTGACATGTCTCTGTAGAATTATAGGAGCATTAGGTCCACCGAGTAGTAATGCGATGTTTTACAAATCACCGCCGGGAGGAGTTCAGAGGTCAGAGTTGTCCTCTGAACGGCAGTCCTTCCACGGAGTCATTGCATTTGTATGGAGAGAAACGTATCTAAACATATGGATGGAATCAGGTGGAGACAGAAACAAAGGCTAAATTTGAGCCTTATAAATATAGACGACGTTATGTATCCAAAAATAAATCATGCACAGTAAAAAAAAAGTTCCTCCTTGTTTCTGCAGATTTCCGCTGTTTGAAGGGTGAAACAGTTCCATTGTGAGGGAGCTTTACAAAGTGTTTTACAAGTTGGATGAAAGGGTGACCTGCACAAGAACATGGAACTGCTTGAAACAGTCTGAAGTCGTACGGAAGTTTGGAGTCTGGGGACGCCAAGCGACTGACTATGATTAACTGGTCATAAGATTTTTAAAGCAGAGGTGGGACGAGTTAAAGGACTTTACACCTCAAATCTGTGTTCTATTATTGAAAAATCTTTAGGCACAAAGATGTCGCACACTGAGTCGGATGTACTTTATCCTTCTATTCGCTGGCTGGTGTCTGACTCGAGTCCTCTGCTCGTTCATTAATACATCCAGGCAACGTACATTATGTTTACAGTTAAAACTTGAATCCAGTGTTGCACAATCAGACCTTGAAGTGAAGCCAGGACAGGTTAGATGTGAGAGAATCCCTCCTCAGATGATGTCTGTGTGTGTGTGTGTGTGTTCATACACCTGGATAGCGCCGTGTGTTTACTCCGTATGCGACGCTTGAACGGTGTTTGATCAGGAACAAATCGCTGGTAGGCTCGGGAGGCATCAACTCAAAGTAGGTCAACAACAGCAGGTTGACTGTTTCAGTTCAACTCTAATTCTTCTGCCCCCGAAATACTAAAGCTAATTTTGAATCATCAGAGTGGCTGATGTATTTGGGTTAGGGTGTCACACCTTTCCACATTATCAGGGATTTATATTTCACTGCTTGAGAAAGCATCCGGAGCCTAATAAATACTAATGTGACCACGACCCGGGGCACATTAGCTCAGCCGTCTCATGCCATGTATGAGTTATTGCTACCAGCATCCTTTCAGATAATTCAGTGTGTTGGCTGATTGTTTTTATCATCCTTCCCCCCCCCCCCCCCCCTGCCTTGTGAAGGAAATTGGCCAAGAAGCGTAAAGAGACGCTGAACAGCACCCGCCAGGAGATGACAGTGATGGTCAACTCCATGGACAAGAGCTACACGGAGCAGGGCACCAACTGTGACGAGGCGCTCTCCTTCATGGACACGCACAACCACACACTGAACACCCGCAGCGAGTGCGCGCTCACGCTCAACGGCCGCAGCGAGTGCGCGCTCACACTCAACGGGCGCAGCGAGTGCGCCCTCACTCTCAACGGCCGAGGTAAGATGACACCCCCTGCATCTCCGTGCTTCCATCTCACTGTCAAAGCATTTGGTGTGTTCAGGTAGGATGGAAATCAAACATGGCTGCCGGGGAAGCACTCACACCGGAGCCTCGATCAAACCTCATTTCTGAATGTGCGCGAGCTCCGAATCATATTTGTTTTGACTCCCCGAATGTTTCAAAGACTCAGTGTGAGACCATGTGATTTGTTTTATTATCGCCATTAAGAAGATGATGTGTGTTTCTTCTTCATTTACCACAGTTAGTGAGTTGCGTAATGGAAATGCATTTTTAATGAAAAAGTGACTTAATGTCTCTTCATATGTTATTTTTTTTCTTTGTCGTTAGCGGAGACTGACTTCAGTACGTCTGATGATGTTTGTGGTTGCGGAACCAGCTATTTAACAGAAATAATATACAATGTAGCTGCATCCTTCTTCACAAGCCATCAAGGGATCGTTCTTCCCATTTTTAAAACATTCTGCCCTCTCGTGTTTCTTTTTAAATTTTATGTTAAATGAACTAATTAGCGGTATTGATAATTTGCTGACAGCTGGGTTAGTTATTAGCTGTTAATAGCTCTGTAAACACTCGGGAGGCTGAGTGGCTGTCTAATAATCAAGGTTACAGGTTCGACCCCTTCAGAGAACGTGTTGAAGTGTCCTTGAGCAAGACGCGGCACCGTTAATGGCTCCTGATGAGCATGATGGCGTCGTGCATGGCGGCCCCCGCCAACAGCGTGTCAACGTGTGTGCCAATGAGGCAACAATGTGAAGCGCTTTCACAACATAAATGCAACCCATTGAACACTCGTTAATAGCCTAGAGATCATTATTGATCACTATTTAAAAGCGGCTTGACATCCAAATCTCAGTAAATATTAGCACCGGTGTCACCAGGCCTGAACACGCAGCCGCGCTCTGTTTGCAAACACACACGCGAGATGCACTTCGCTGTGATAACCTGTTCATTTTCCCCCGTGCCAGGTTAAACTTAATACCTTGTTGATGGACTGCTAGGCTGAGTCTGCACCCAGGGCTTGACCTGGTATAATCCCAGTCAAAACCATCAGATTAAAACTCACCCAGCAGCTTCTGTCTCCTCACCCCTGCAGGGGGATGAGCCCCAATGATGCTCTGACCTTCATTGACTGTCTGTTGGTGCCGATGTTCAAATCTGGCCCTCTGTCTGCGAGTGAAAAAAGATTTAATTGCATTACTTCTTCCCCCTGCTTATCAGTGTAATGCCCTCAACACTGCACCCTAAGCTCCCCGCGACCTTATGTGACTGTCAATAGTGTAATTTTGTATTAAAACATTCTGTCAGATTAAAGCGCTGATCACACTTCCCTGTCTGCTGAGGAGCTCTGCTTTACCCTGCTGCAGCAATAGTCCAGGTACACTGAGGCAATTATTTAGGGACCAGGGTCACAGGGAATCACTTGAGAAATAAGCATCAGACATCATTCATCTTTGATCAGTGCTGCCTAGTCATGCCTATTCCTGAGTCTGGTGTGTCACGCCGGACGGACGTCATTGCACAAAGTTGAGGTCAAGACGTGTTAATGCAAAATCAAATCGAGCGGCGTCACACACTGCCTGTCGAGATCTCCTTTTAAATCAATTACATGCCAATATTAAATCAATTTAATGCTTTGCGAGTACAATAGTTGGATTGTCAAGTTAGAATATCTAACGTCACTTTATTTAATCTACTGTTAGTTTAGTTCCTTTGTCTGATATACAGATGCAGTTCATTTTGTCTGTGACAGAAACAGTTATTGACTCTTGTAACTCAGCATGTTCCAGACAAACATCATAATGGTTTGACCACAGGAGCAAAACAATAATGTCCTCATGTCTGAGGTCCACTTGCTCTTCATAAGAGCAGTAACGAGAAATTCACTGCGCCACCAGTCACCACATGTTGCCTCGTTGGCTGCTGTTGAGCGAGTTAAATGTAGTTCAAGGTACAAACCAAACCTACCCAACATAAGGACAAGGAACAAGAAATACTAGACAACATGTTATGTTCCTGGTCTATTGGAAGCCTGGACAGAACTCCAGGCTGGCCGGCTGCCCAACAGGACTTCAGGTTCAGGGCAGCAGTTCATTGCCAAACACAACAAACAAAAGTGCACTAAATAGTCCTGAACGCCGCCTGTTCAGTCAAGGGGAGGAGAGAAGTGACACAGGGTCATAACAGTCATGTGACATTAATCCCGTAGAGATGAATGGTAGCAGCTCATCTCTCATGGTATCCTGCTATGCAGACCTTTTAAAGGAAAGTAAACATGAAAGTAAGCAGACTCCTGATGCCCTGTACTGTGTTCTTCCTCCACCTGTAGCTGGATCCTCACCTTCTTCATTCACGCTGCCCAAATCCAACACGCTCAGCACGTCCATCCCCACCAACGCCTACTACCCAGGTAAACCGGCACCGTGTGTCCTCAACAGAGATCTTTCTTTGCACAAGTGTCAGGATCAATTAAGTAACGAGACACTGTTTCCAAACAGGGTTTCATTTGTGTTATATAATTGCAAGCCCCCCCCCCACACACACACACACACACTTCCTCCCCCTCTCATTCATGCAGATTACAGACTAATGCACAAATGTGTTTTATGAATTTTACCTCACAGATTTGAAATCTGCTTCACAAATTAGAAAACAATTCCACAAATTGGGGAGGAAGCTAAATTGACTTTCAGTGGGTTTACCACCGAGGTTCTAACATTTATCTCAGTTTACTGGAACGTGATTTTAAATGTTCAATCATGACTGTTTGGAATTAGATGTGTAATTGCACGTCTCATGTGACCAGATTACAGCTCAATTATTAGATGGTGTGAAAGGCCAACTTTACTTCCAAGCTTATTTTTCCTAGAAAACGTCTTCTGATGCTGTTTAGCAAAAAAATAACATGAATTCTGTTGTTGTTGTTGTTGTTGTTTTATTCACTTCAACTCTCTTTCCCTCCTCCAACTTCTGCACTTGTTATTGGGGGTATGAGCAGATCCCTTTGTGCCAACTGCCATCCTAGGTGAGACACATTTCCTTTTGCCATTGCTGTTATTATATTTATTATTATTGTTGTTGTTATTATTATTATTATTGTTATATAGAACACGTGACACTCATGAGATGGCTGTTTGAAGACTTAACTGTGAGGACAGAAAAGCACAGATTTCCCCATTTTTTTTTTGTTTGGTTTGTCAAAAGATGGCTTCCTCACCTTCATACCTGCCTGCCGCTTTCCCCTCCCTCCCTCTTCCTCCTCCTCCTCCTCCCTCCCTCCCCCCTCCCTCCCCTCGTCCTCCCCCTCCCGGTCAAACGAGGGGCTCTCCTGGGCTGCGGCTGGCTTTACTCCATCCCATCCGCATTGTCGTGCGTGTGATGTCACATACGTGTTTGACCTCTCATATGCATGGACAGACATGTGGACTGGATGTGGGGGGAGTGTCTACAGCGGGGGTGTGGGCCAGCGCCATAACAGCTGCACTGTGACACAAACTCAAATACAGTGTGAGAGGGAGAAATGTCCTCTCACCCGACACTTCAAACTAGGGACGCGTTCGGTCTCATCATCGAAAGTCAAGCATTGGCTGTGCCGCCCTTCCCTCCCTCCCCTCTCTCTCCTCACTATTCATTTAACCCCCCTCCCTCCTTCCAACACAACAACCTTTTCTATTATTCTTTTTAATGTTGCTCCCCCTGCCTTTTGGCTAACTGTTAGTGACCTACTTGTTTTTTTGTTTTGGTTCTACCCGTGTTTATTCACCCTGTTCGATGATAAAAAAGAATCATAAAAAACATTTTGTTCTTTTTCTTACCCGCTTCTGTTGAATATGCAGAGAAAAAGCCCATCGCAGCAGATGCTCTTAAAGCAGCGGAGAACATGATGTAGCCAACAAACTGGGGCACTAGAACTGTAATAATTTAATACTCCAGGAGAAAGATCCAGTGAGGAAGTCAGATTTGCCACACGTGTAGCGCCAAACAATCCGCAGACATTAGTGCAACGCGGAGCAGCGTCTTTCATCACTGCTGTTGTGACAGCTGCTTATGTTAGTTCCACATTTAATGAAGCGTGAAACAATTAACACGAAATTACGGCAGCCAGAAAAGGTCACATGCTTGTCGGTTGTGACAGTTCCAGTCACAGCGTTTGTCTCTCAGACGAGACTCATGATCAAAACTCATTAGATCATTGAGCTTTTTGATTTCCCTTTTTTCTAAAGATGATAAATAAACACAGTCACCACTGCCCCTGATAATCAGAGCAATTAGAAGGATGCAGGTCCCAGATCTGAAACTATCTTCCGTATCTTATTCCACCATTATTTTCTCCCCTGAAATCCATGACCTCCCTGTTTTGTTCTTTTACTTTTGTCATGCAGTGTTGAAATTGCCCCATCCATCCACTCAACATCCCCCTTGACTATAGGCTTTCTATCCAGGCAGTTTTGGGCGGAGGAGGCATGTGATCGTGCCCGTAGCGTAGCTCTAAAACACTGTAACAGGTTCTCATGCTGTATTGTTGCTTATCCCCTTTCTCCTCTCTCTTCTCCTCTCTCTCTCTTTACATACGTAACCTCTAATGTATCTGCTATCTAAAAAGTGCCCATTAATGGTAAGTTTTCCCAAGTGGGCCCTGGGGTTTTTTTTGGTGGGGGGAAGGAGGTGGTGTTTACCCAGAAAAGCAAGTCGACAGTGAGAAGCTGCTTCTGACATGGACATTTGATTGCATGACCAGTGGACATGTTAGCATTTCACCACCCTCCGTATTGTGCCACCAAGCCACCATTAGCCTAGCATGGTCAAAGCACACACAGCGCCCCATGGCAGCATCACCCCCATGCATCCTCCTTCCCATCTCCGCTTCCCTCCTGGTTTTTTTTTTTTCTTCATATTTCGGGGAGGAACGGGTGGCAGGGGTTGAACTCACGCTGTGTCTGTGTGTGTTGCTTCTGATGGTGCTTGCTGCAACATGCTCACTGTGGCCCACCGCACCCCCCTCACATCCTCCCCCTCCTCCCCTCCCTCCCCCTCCTCCTCCTCCATGTTTCTGGATCCCCTCCATCGTCCGCTGGCTCCCCACAGCATCTGTGCCTCATGTCTGGACGACAGTATGAAAGAGCTGGAACGGACTCTCAATATGAACCCAAACCGGCATTCTGTACTATAAAAAACAAAGTTGTTGTTTTACCGCATTTTTTTTGTGTGTATTTTTACTCACTTGATCTTTTTTTTCTGACAACTTAAGTGCTAAGTAAAAAATGAAGGGGTCATATATTTAAATGGCTACAGGTTGCCGTACATTTAATGTTAAATACTCTCCAGCCACACACTGAGACAGATGGACCTGAACCTTCCCACCACATGACTCATCCTATTTCTCAGTGACGTTGTGTTGTTGTGACCATCCATAACAAACAGATTACTAGTCGAGAGTTGTTTGTCAATCTGGAGGGTGGTGACATAATGCTTAACAGTAAATGAGATAGTGAGCCATCTGTTAATGGGAACAGTTGTACGTGAGACGGAAGGAAGACAACTTATCTCAACTTTAAATGAATACCACTGACATTTACTGCTTCAAGCATTTTGTCATGATGCAGCCCGTTTGTTTGTTATGCTGTTTTATGCAACGGTGGCGCCGACCTCTCCGCCCTGACCCGCTCTGTCCCGTCCGTGTGTTTGTGTCCCGCAGACGAGAGCCAGAACATGGGCAGCGACACCAGCAGCCTGGTGCAGTCGCACACTCACTCCCTGAGGAAGCGGGAGCCCGTCGACGTGCCGTACCAGACGGGTCAGCTGCACCCGGCGATCCGCGTGGCCGACCTCCTCCAGCACATTACGCAGATGAAGTGTGCAGAGGGCTACGGCTTCAAGGAGGAGTACGAGGTAGGTCAGCCCGCCTCCGCCCCACCCCGCCACCACCCACTATAGAGGTTGCAAACACAAATGAAGCCTGGTGATAGAAGTGTTGCATCATTGATATTCTTGAGTGGAACTCTGGAAGAGGCTTCATCTGTGGTGTAAAGCCTCTTTATATGTCTCCCTCTCTGTTTCGCCCTGCACAGCACAACTGTCTTGTTTCTCCCCAGATGCACTTTTATGATAAAATGTTAATGCACCCCGCCTCAGTGTGTTTACGGTACGATTCGTTTTGTTGTTCATCTGTTCCTTGTTGTCTTTCGTGCACTCTGCGTGCTTGTGTTTGTGTCAAGTGCTCCCTCCCCAGATTCCCCCTTGGAGACTCAGCTGTGGACCAACCACAAATCTAAAATCAACCCCCACCTAAAAACAACAAAAACAAAAGTGCTCCTGTCGCTGTGCTTTTCGCTGACTTCCCTCCTTTATCTGAGTCAGGTCTGATTAGGCCTCCCGCACAATCTCAGCCCGCTGCTCTCTTAAGACTGTTGTCACACAGCAGCAAGCGTAATCTGACACCATGCCTCTCAACGCCACCAAAACAAAAGATTTTCCCCCAGAAGAGCATCACTCTCATTTCCCCTCATTAGTGGGAGAGGCTGGCAGGGCTTGGCGGCGCTCCAGCCTCCTCGCTGTCCCTCATCACCGCACCAGCCAGCCGCATCTCACCCTGATGGCGTGCGGTAATAGGGCGGACTTACTTTTTAAACACCAACATCTTATCTGTATCAATCTTTATATGTGTTATCATCAACATACTTATTAGTATTTTATAATACTTCCCTTTTTTAAATTGCTTCTTCACCTCCAAACTCATCTCTTCACCCTCTCTTCTTCTTCTTGCTTCGTCTCATTCTTATCTACACCTCCCTTGTTCTTTACTTTATCAGCAATTAACTCTGCACTTCCCCCCTACACGACTGCAGAATTAAATCCTGCAGCCTCCCAATCGCTACCTGCAGCATCAGATCATTGAGGAGTGATTCGGGCTGCCCTCCGGGGCCTGTTCCATTATGAATAAAGGTGTTTTGAGTACACACAGGCGGCATGCATGGATGCATAAAGGCCATCATAAGGAAGCGAATCAGCACTTAACAATTGACCCCTGTCCCTCCACCCTGCCGCGTCTGCAGCTCTGCTGCAAAGCAACGGGCTGTGTGACGCTGCGATTCATCTGTATGTTCTGTTCCACATGTCTCCATATCAATCTGTCTTAAGGTTAATGCCCTTTCTAAGTATTTGATTGCATCTGCTGAGATTGGAGCCTCGTGCACCTCTAAACCTGTTGACTTACACTGTACTATATCTCTCTCTGACCCATGCTTCTTGTTATTCTGTACGTTAACTTTGGATCAGATAAACGAGGTAAGCCAATACTTGTTTTAGTTATTTGTTGACTTCTTTGTAGATGATATACAAACACACCTGACAGATTGATGGTGCTTGTTGGCTATTTGTCAAGGGACCCTGTGGGATTACGACATCTCACATACATGATATAATTAAAGTAAGAAAAAGGGCATTTACCAACAGAGTCTATGCAGTTACCGAAGCATTCGACAGTGCACAGAGGGAACGTGTCACGTCAGGTGTTGACAATTGTCACTGTGAAATGTTTTGTGTAATCGGAAGACGCATAGACGCTCCACATTCGAGTCCCCTGATGTTGGTTTATAAAGCTTTTTAAAAAAGATAACTCACTCAAACTCTCCATTACTGTTATATACAGACACTGAAACAGAAGCTCCCCCATGAAATCGGACACTGCATTGCAAACCCACGACGCATCTTTAAAAAAGCTTTATAAAGCCGTTTCTGTTGTAAATCCTAACAAAGCCATTGCATGCACACGTACTCCTGCACGCACAGTTTGGGGGAAGCGAACAGGAAGCAGAAAAGTACTTTTCAACTGCATCACAAGTGTCATGTTGTGGTTGTTGACTCCCTTGTTTTGACCCGTTTGTTCTATGTGATGGGAAATGTGTTGCATCTTAAGTAAATGAACACTGGTCGGATTGAAGGAGTCTTCTTTAACTCTCACAGTAAATTATTAATTCTATTCATCCTTTATTTATTACCCAGCCAGGCGGGGTCACTCGCTTTAAGAGGAAACTGTCACAAAGTCGCCATGAAACCACCTTTCGGAGACTATTTGTCTTCTGATGCTTCATATTAGACCTTTATGCTTCAGAGAGGACGACAGCATCTCCTCAGGACACATGAAGGATGAGTCCTGTACCATCCGTCTCTGAGACAAGCTTCCATCTTCACCGAACGGATGGGACGGATTTTTAACGTATTAAACCTGTTTTTTCAGAGGAGAATCACTAATCCTGAGGATTTAATACAGGAATACGTCCTTGTGCAGTGTCAGAGAGATCTTTATTTGTCAGACAAACGGCCTGCCGTCCGCCTCGGAGCTGAGACGAATGAAACCATCAAAAAACGCTGATGGTTGAAGACAATGCGCCCGGCCTCACAGGCCGACTTCCCTCAGTAAAAGGAACTGCACACAATCTATTTAACCTCCATTAAGTGCTCTTGAATCTTTATTCGAAGATGCTCTGAATTCTAATGCATCAGTTGGCTGTTCAAAAGTGCATTAGCTGACTATCAAAGACGGAACAATAACATGTTTTCGTCCAGACTAGTCTGCTCGGAGCCAAACTCCGACCCGACCCCCCCCTCCCTGCCCGAACAGCGGTGGACTGTCAGTGGAAATGTATTTTCATAATTTGGCTTAATTGTGCCTGGTGTGCCATCAGAATGGAAATCTCCCCAGCGAGAGATGATAAATATTTCATGAGGGTAATCTGAGCGGAGCAGTTTTGATCTGCAGACAATGAGCTGGCTTTATTTCTCCCCGCTGCCGTGCTGATTGAGTCCTTTCAGACGAGGCAGACAGACAGCCGCTGCAGCGAGCTCCGCCTCGCAGAGTGGCGCAGGGGGAAAAGTTTGAGCGTGACACCCACCGCCTCTGCTCTAATGGCTCGCGCCGCTGGACACGGCTTCCCAGGATCCACCATGTCTAATAATGATGCGAATACATCTCCCTGCGTGTCTTCCTTTCCATCGCAAGTGTTCCCCTCCCTGTTTTTTTTTCTGTACAGCTGAGAGAAGAAGTGTTATCATTTAGAGAGCTCACACATGACACCATATTTAATCTCCCCCCTCTATATGCTCTGTTTTCTCTCTTTTCAGAGCTTTTTTGAAGGACAGTCAGCGCCATGGGACTCTGCCAAGAAGGATGAGAACCGCATGAAGAACCGATACGGGAATATCATCGCATGTGTGTACAAAGCACCTCCTCAGCGCTCATGAATTTTTGTGTGCTGTTCCCATTCTTCTGTCTGATTTATTGGCCGGGCTTGTGGCTCTGGATATCTATAAGCTGCTCAAACAGAGTTTTATTATCAGCCAACAAGAGCAGCTTTGACCTTTCCAATCTACTTTAATATTCATCTTCCTACAGTGTCTTTTTCGGTTATAAGAATACGAGGCGGCAGCATGAGGCGCACGACATGCAACAACGCTTATAACAATGTTGAATTAGATTTTTACAGTTAGGTTTTATTACCTATCCAAACTCAAGCTGAGCTGATATTAATTAATGCTTCATTTCAAGCCTTTTTTTTTTACCACAATTAATCCCTTCGACTTCAGTCGTGATCATTGTGTTACACAGCACCTGTATTCTGGATCTCATACCAAACGTCACGCATGCAAGGATCCATTTTCAGTCTTCTTCTGATGCCACGTTGTCAGAGTTTTAAAGAGACAGCAGTGTTTGTCATACAGCCTCAGCCGCACGACAGCAAACCGTCATCTCGCATTTCTTCATCCACGCCGGCGTGGTCATGCTTCCACCCCTCCATCTTCCCTTTCTTCCCTCGTATGTCACTCCCTGTTTCCTCTCTACCCCTCGCCGCCTTTTCTTCTCCCAATGCCCTCGTTAATATGATTAATTCAATGCTGGGTTCTTCCTCTCTGCCTCTTTTCCAGATGATCACTCCCGTGTCAGGCTGCAGGCCCTGGAGGGGGAACAGAGCTCCGATTACATTAATGCAAATTACGTTGATGTAAGTACACACACCAGCCAGAGCCACCAACGCAAAGGTCACTGCGCTTCCTCTCAGGGTGGGAGAGGGCGCTGGTGCCGCCGTCGCAGGGGGCCCCGAGGGACAAAACAGCCCCTGCCGCCTGCTCATCACATGCATACGCACACAGAAACAGTCGCGCACACACACAGTGCCTTTATATTGAACTTTAGAGGTTGTGCCGTATCACTCCATGCATCGGATATATTAAGAGGAATGAAGATCAGAGGCTGACAGCACTGGGAGAGAAAAGACCAACCAGCACTCAGGGGGGAACCGAGTTTATAGTTTTGTACTTTTTTTTGGGAGCCAAAAATAATAAGAAGCAGAGAAAGGGGGAGAAGTTCCACGGATGATTAATTAGCGCAGTTAATGTGACAGATGAAACAAGACTAAAAGATATTAGGTCTATTCATAGAGTGTACGTTGCCTTGAACATCACAAACGGAGGCGAAGCAGATACAAGGAAATATAATTCCTCTACAGCTCCGCTGCTTTATATCGTTAATATTTGGTCGACTTTGGTCAAGTGAAACATTCAGAAACTTCTAAACCTCCCTAATCAGCTAATTTCACTCCACCGTTCCTTTGTATTCACATCACAACACCTAGTTGCTGGAAGGTTGCCAGATTGGTGCTAAACCCCCTCCTAGCTAGCTAACCAATATACCTTAGTGTTAAGTAAAGCAGACGTCATCTCGACGCGGTTTTTCATCCGCAAAACAACAGCCGATTGTTGACCTCTCGTTCCTCCTGCTACTGCTGAGCACTTGTGATTGGTACCGGTTGGGGGTCGGCTGCTTACATCAGACTCAACTGTGAACTCTTCTTCTCTCTTCATCGCTGACGACATTGAGATGCCAAATGATTCCAGCGTTGTCATAATATTGGCTCATGAGCCTTTGTAGAAGCGGGAGTCAAATGTCAAAGAGCTCACAGATACAGTTAATAAACAAAACATAATATATTCACCAAAAATCTTCAATTAATTCACAACCATTACGTAATAAGGCCTTTTATGTTTGATTATGTTTCGGCATTACTCGATTACGGATCAGAAGAGTGACCAACATTGACACAAAGATAGAATTCAATGATGTTTTTTGGTCAAACTATCAACCGAGCCGCAACTGAGCGTCTACATTTATCATTTACTCAATCTGAGGGAGTCGCTGGTGATGAAACACTTAAACCTAAGTTGAACAAACAACCAACGACGTTGTTCTTCTGGCGAGCTGTACCTCAGCATCGCTCTGCGTCGGATCCACAGCAGGCAGCTGCCGTCTCCTCCGCTGTGAAACCTCTCAGACAGACTGAGTCAAACGAGACGTCGCGGTGATCTACAGTGCGTTAGTTCTACTTCTTAGCATGGGAGAGCGCTTCAATCACTGCAGCTACATGCACGTAAAAGTCATTAGAAAGTAGCGTGCGACTCGCCTTATAAGTCACTTACCTCACACCGTATAGAGCCTCCTGATCCGACCTGATTTGCTGTTAATAGCAGCGTTAGTAGCAGGATGCGACCAATCACAGCCGCTCTCCTTCAGCAGATGCTTCCGCTCGCTGTGTGTAATGGCCTGCTGATGTACCTGACTCCCTAAGTGGTTTTCTGCTCAGGAGAAAACTCTCACTCCATCTCCCTTCTCCTCTTCCCCCCGCCCCTCTAATGTGGTAATTTGTTATCTCTTGTTACGCCTTCAAACATAAATTCATAATGCAAGGTGTGCCACGGCAAATGCAGGCGGCTTAAATTATTTACCTTTCCCACTATTCAGTTTATGGTCCATTATGCCGCGAAGAAGGCTCTCACAATAGAGAAGGGCCCATTATAAGATAAGAATATATGCATATTAAAGAGCAGCCTGATTGAAAAGGATTTCCGCCGCTCTGCCGGCTTCATTGGAGAAGTACTCAGTAGAAATGCAGGCATATGGGTAATGATGTTTTTACTCTTCAGAAAGCTTTTTAACCCATCAAAGAAGCTTGTCCCGCCCAATAAACTCTGTGTGCCGAACAATCCCCGCAGCGTTTGTTATTGTACCGCATTATACTGCTGATTATTTGGAGTCGCACACACAAGTTAGCAGATCCAGTCGGGTGTTTCTTTTTTTCCTCTGCGCATGATTGAGGGTTTTCATGAGGATTTCGGAGGCATAGGAAGTTTCTTGGGCTTTGCTAGACAGTCAGATACCCAAAAACCATAAATAATGTGCATGCTCTCAGTTAAATATCATTTCTTTGTTTACACCCGGAAAAACATGAGAAAGACTTGAAGATGGTTCACGTGAACGTTTAACAATAACACTTTAACGCTATGATTTTGTAGCCTAAAACCATCAACATATGGGATTATGGACGATAGCTCCTAACCCCCTCCCCGTGGCTGGATTAATCCGGGGGCAGGAAAAAAAATGGCTGATTGTTGGACCCCCTGTTGTTTTGGTGAAACCCAATTTCCTGGAGGAACGTGCACCATGTTGCATGCACATCTGTCCTTCCACAAAACTACTCGCTAACTCCAACCTGAGGCTTTCTGGGCGGCTGCTCACTCTGCCTTGTTTGTCATCCTGCTCTGCTCTTCATCATACATTTATTAGGCTTCTTCATATTCAGATTAAAAAAAAAAAAAGTCAGGCAAAACTTTTCATGCTGCATATTTTAGACATCAACAACCCAACCGGGAAGAATTAATGTAAATTGTATGTAAGAATACAAACAAACACATATTTAATTAATCTTGGTAAGTTAAACATCCACCTGGAAACAAAGTGTGTTCTATAAATTATTTTAATATTGACATTGCTGTATGTATCTCTTTGCGTTGATCATAAAGACACACCGTTATGTACCTAATTTGACATGCACATTAAAAGTCCATTTATAGTAAGGCACCATACTCACCTGACAGCCACTGTCAGGGCCGTCCTTTCATTCTGTCTCTCCCCCTCTAATCCAGCAGCGCCAACGGGGGCCTTTACTTTACTTGACAGAACATACATGAAAGCACAAACAAATCTCCTCCTCAGTCCGGAGATAAAGAAGTCATTAAAAATGGAGGACGGTTGAATAGCGGAAGCAGCCCCGTGGATGAGAGGGAGAGTGAGGAAAATATCCTTTGTGTCTTCCTCCCGTCATTGGAGGAGCGTTAATCACAGTCCAAGTTAAATTGAATATGAGTGAGATAAGCAGAGTAGCAGGGGTGTGTGGAGGGGGGAGCGGTGTCGGTGGTGGGGGGGGCAATCAAGAGGAGGCAGGGCCGTGGAAGAGCCTTTAAGTCCTAATGTTTTGTTTCCTGCCTCATATCTCTGGAGAGAAGACAAGGAATTGGACAAATAAAACTTGAAGGGATTAGAGTAATCCGCGAGACTAGAGGCCCTATTGTGAAGATCAGCGCTGTTAGTCGTATCGTGGGGATTATCAGCACTTTGGCTGCTAACTCCAGAGGTGTAGTGTTTGCGATGGAGAGTGTTTATGCATCTTGTATCACGCGGCATCCGTCGCAAGACATTCAGTCGTGCAACTCGAAGCTGAAATAAAGAACTAAATGTCTGTACGGCAGCAAACGGCTGGCAGGGAACCATGCACGGTATTTATGTGCCTGAATAGAAGACAGATAGCAGGTTCAAGATGAGTTTTCAGTATTAATTTTGACACCAGAAACCGGAGGGATTCCATACAGTTCGAACGTCTTCAGTTCATGATGTATGTAATGAACTGTGCATGACGGAGTGCATGAAACGTGTCCTAAAACTGACTCAACAACTAAGAGGCCATGTTGTTTTCTGAATGGAAATGAGCTTCACAACAGCTGTTCTTTCATGAGTAGGAGGAAAGTGAAGTGACTCCTCTATTCTTCTATTCTTTTGCAGGGGTACCACAGGCCGAATCACTACATCGCCACACAAGGTAAGAATGAAAGTTCAAATTGCAAGTTTGGGGATGTGTGGGCAGTGAGGATTTAAGACTTTTTTGTGCGGGAGATGGACGTGTGAAGGTGTTTTTTGCATGTATTTTCCTCAACATTCACATTGTTTTCATGCACTCAGGTAACTTTTATTTAATTTTCACGCCAATTTCTGCAGCAGACGGCAAACCTTAAGCTCTCTATTGGAGCAAAAGAGGAGGGATGACGACATCTAAATTGATAATATTTGATATACTCCGCCAGACATTCCTCCAGTTTGAATTGACCTTTAAGCAGTTCAAGTATTAACAGCCGTGGTGCAGAAGGTCAGTGGTGAAGTTCCAGAGGTGATTAAAATATGTGCAGGTCATCAAAAACTTAGAGGAATAAAAAGTGACTTTTCAGCAAGTAACAGTGTTTAACAAATCTTTTCTGCAACAATGGACGTAAATGATTCCTTGAAAGTTGATTCCCTTAAACGTCCTCACCTATTTGATGCACTTTAATTACTGAAGCTTGAGACTGGAGGGAGAACAACAAGGCCTGAAGTAATCAAATAATATGCAAATGAAGGTTAAGGAAAAAAGATTAACTCAACAGAGTCAGACTGTCGGATGTCAGCAGGGAGATTATTCCACAGGAAAAGGGGGGACTGATGAGGAAAAGGCCCCCGCCGACCTCTTTTTAAATTTCTGGGGCCGGACAGGAGCCCTGTGTCCTCAGAGTGGAGAGCACAGGATGGAAGGGACGGGCGGCATGGGGAGGCAGCCAGTGAAGGGAGGGCTGATGTCTGGAAGTACCAGGATGTAGTAGTGCAGAAGACAAAAGATGTTGTTTGACAACAAACAGACAAATCGTGTGTTTCCAGAGTTTACAGTAATTAATAGTTTTCAAAAGCAAAAGATAATTCATCACCTTTAGTTTCATAACGTGTAAGAGCAGAAACTATTCGTGACTCCTGCAGTGATGAATGTTACACAATCAGCTTGGAATTAGCCGAAGATGAAGAACTCATTTTATATCTAATCTCATAATTAAAAAAAAGAGATGTCTAAAAAGCTTGCGAGCCGTGAAGGGAGAGCAGCTAACAGGCAGCTGCTTTGGAGTTGGGCTACAGTATCAAAAACTATTTAATAGAAGTGTGTGTCTTGTTTATTTGAGCAAGAACGATGTGCGGCTTTTACGGCAGATTGAACACATTCAGGAACTGAGAGGTAAATAACACCTCCTGTATTGATTAACACCTGAGAGCAAGTCTCTGCTCAATAAACTATGATCTCACCTTCTCTGAGCACATTGTTTCAATAGCAAGATGTGCAAGTTAATCCAGAGGGTACGATCTGTTGTGTGAAAGGAGCCTGGACCAAAAGGCAATCGCTCGCCATGTGCCGATACAATGATACAATGGTAAACACATCAGCACCGGCTTACACAGACAGAATAGTGTTGCATCAAATTCATCCAACACAACTGAGGACAGGCAGTCAGATCAGAAGCTATAATCTAACAAGCTAAGTGAACCTAAAGTTTGGGATTCAAGATGTTCTCCAGCTGGTTAGGGAGGGATCATGATCGGGGTCACACGAGCGCCACTCACAGGAGCTTCATATAGGAGTTAACGACCAGTCCGCTGTGTCTCATACAGATGCAAAAGGGTGTCTTTAATGATGGTATCAGACTCTGAGGGTCAAGACAAAGCGTCTGTATTTGCAGAGCTGGGATGAGAGCGTGCACGGGGGGCTAGTGGTCCATAGAGGGAACAATCCCAACCTGATGGAGGTGGAGGAGAGCCCACAGATTAGTTGAATTTAATGTCAAGTGTGGCCATTAAGCTGAAAATAGGCGGAATATTAAGGTAATGTTTGGTGGACAACATGGGCATTAATAAACCCAGGTGGGGAAGCTTCAGGTCAGAGTGGGCAAGATCTGATTGAAGTCATGTTTCTTATGGACTCGGCTCCAAAATCAAATAATTTATCACTAAGGCTTTGGTGATCTGATGTTTATGAAAGCAAATTTAAACTACTTCTTTTGATGCTCAGTCAAGTGTGTGTGTTCAGGGCATCTTGTACCGCTCAGCGCACAAACACACACACATGCACTTACACACCGTCGGGCGAGCAGAGCCGCACGCTTTCTCTCCCCGTCTCCCCCCCCTCCCTCTCTCCTTCCATCGGTGTGGTGGGAGCGATTAATCAGGCAGTCTGGGAGAGAAAGCTGAATAAATAAATGGATTAGCTGACATGTACAGACACATTTTGTCACTGTGTTAATCTGGCCGGCAGATTCGCAGGGCGAGGAGCACTTACTGTGACCCTGGAGGTTAAGTCTGACTGATGGTTAATTGTTATGAATTTTGCGTCGAGAGCCTCACTCCCACACAGACGGGGCGGCATGCATGGGGATTCTGCACACCACTTTATGAAAAAAAAAAAAGGAAAGGCGTTTTTTGTTGTGTTTTTTTTTGCAGCGAAGCCTTAATGGATTCACAATCTGCTTTGGCGGAGCTGGGAGTTGCATAATTACCTGTTTATTAGTGCATTGCCTCCTCTTCCTCAGTGTCTCAATTAAAAACAAGCCCATGTTTGCTCTCACTACAGAAAAAGAGATGGCATACCAATCAGGCAGTTTGTCGTGTCAGCCTGTGTGTGCAGGGGGGCACCTGGCATGTACCGCCTCGCGCTGACCGCAGAGTCAAACTCCCAAAACTGAGCCGTCTGTCAAGTGCCGGCCGTCTCCTGCAGGCATTCACAAAAAACAAGCCGCTTTGACGGACGCATTCACCTCTGAAAGGATTTTGGCTGATTATGACGATGACTATTATTGTCCTGTAGTCATTAAGAGCATTCCATATTTCATTTAAACACATGCATATGGAGATCAGCAGTCAAAGAAATACTGCAAACAGAGGCCCTCTCTAAGATGAAAAGCTTGAGAAGCCAAACCATTCAAGCTAATTAGCCCATTTCTTTTTTTTTATTTCATCGCGCCTGCATAATAAGTCCTCATTTTCCATCAACTGTATCGCAAACACGATAAGTGGAGAGCCGATCCAATGCAAAAGAATGGATGTGTGTGTGTGTGTGTGCAGCGGGGAAACATCTGTATTCTCAGAGTGAGCAGGCCCCTTTTTATAATTCATCATCAGCTCCGGCAGACTGACAGGATGGAACGCTCAGTCTGCTGACACTGAGGCAAAGAGCAGCCAGAGATGATAGGGAAGCCAGACAGAGACCCGTCGCTCTCAGTCAGACAAACTGCATACTGTAGCACCTGAACAGAGCACCTGGGCACTGGCACAGTTGCTGGAAATAAGTAGTGAACTTTTTTTTTTTTTCTTCCGCGAGTGACACTTCCACTAAAGCCCACTGGGACCAGCCTCGGCTCAGAAAGTGATGGGAGTGCTGGATAAGCTAAAAGATCTTTGTCATAAATTGGTTGTGGGGGTGGCTGAGGGTGCGCTTAGCACGGCAGACATGTGGGATAACGTCGTCCCCGTCCTCTTACGCTATAAACTACAATGACACTCATTAGTTTTAGGGTTTATTGACGAGTCCCTTTGCTCTGTCAAGGTGACAACGGCAGGTAGAGCAGCTGTCACTGATAAAAGCCTCATCACCTAAGCTCCGCTGCTCATTATGTAGGTCATTCTTCCATTCTGCGTTTTTTTCGCTGCAGGAATACGACAAACGAGTCGCCGTGATTCACCAGCTGCAGCTCACCTACTTAGCAGATTAAGCGCAGACATACGGGCATCTCAGCCCTCCCAATACCAGTTCATCTGATCCGCACACCTTCGTCCATTTTTATGACCGGCAGAAGCATTTAAATACCAATCAGACAGGAGCTTCTTCCTCGTGGCGGTGAATTACACAGGCGCTGCGGCGCTAACAGCTCCTGATAAGTCCCTGCATCCTCCTGGTGATGTGGCAAAATATTCATGATACAGGAGAGAGGGTTCAATTTCATCAAGCTCTCCCCTCCAGTGTCTCTCTGCTCTCCCCCCTTCCCCTCCTTCATGAGTAGCAAATGTCACCAGAAGCGCAAAAGTTTTATTATTTACAGGTTAACATCCTGAAGCCCACCAGGGGATGGGAGATTGAAAGAGAGGGAGCAAATCGGCGATAAGTGAGAGTACGTCATGCTAAAGCCTGCTTGCCTGTATTATTAATGGGCGTGAGGGGAATGCAGCCTGTGCGGTTGTGAGTGTATATGATCTGGATCTGCATCCTACCTGGCTGGGGGGTTCTGTGCAGCTGTCACACTCTGCTTCTGAGGAGGAACAGGCCTGCTCCCAGAGCACCGCATCGGCTGCAGCAGCAGCAGCATTAGCTCTCGGTGACAGTCGAGAGAAACTCTTACTGGTGCTCCTCTTCTGTGAAGTGCCTCCACACTTCTGGTGTTGCGCTCTCACCTTGTAGTTCCCCAAGAGAGAAGCTCTCAAACAAACCCCCACCCACCCCCCCTCCCACGAAAGGCGTAAATCTTTGAGACTGTAAGCAGCAGCCCCTCAGAGAGCTTCTCAAGACGACTCGTTTACGTGAGGCAGATTCAAAATATGTGCATAATAACAAAAGTGCTAATGAGTAGCTGGACTTATTTCAGCTTTTAGTATCGTTTCATCTGATTTAAATTTCCTACATCGTAGGGATCCTGCAGCAGAACACAAGAACGTTTGGATTCTTGGGAACCCAAATTTCCTGTGAGAATTGATTCTAAGAAGATTTTGAAAAAAAAGGAAAATGTCTTTTTGAAAGTGGGTTCAACTCCAGGAGCTCTCCACCTCTTCAAATTGTCTAAGATCCTTTTACCCTCATACAGCAGTCCTCTTCACTAAGAGTCAGCCTCACTTCCTTATGACTGTCATCAACTCTCCTCCTCACCTATTCTTCATCTCTGCACGCGTGTGGACTGATAAATTGTCTCCGGCTTGGCAAGAGGCTCCCCATTGGATGATTTACCAGATAATGCCAAGTGGTATTGTGTTACTAAAGTCCTACACACCAGCTGTCCTGCTTCTCAGCCTCCCTCTCCCGAACTTCTCAGCAGTGTGCCTACTCCGTTGGGGACCAGTGTGGGAGGAGGCCGAGTGGGCGGTTCAATCAGGTTGGAGGGGTGTTTTTTGGAGAGACTAGTGACTGGAACTGGAGATTGAGGATTGAGGTCCTGGAGTTTAAATGAAGAGAGGAAACATGGGAATACAAATAGAAGATATTGAGGGGCTTTGTTCCAAATTTTTTAGTTTTACTGAAATCAACAGAAGTTTATTTCACAACCTTTTTAAAGAAATATAACTCAAATATAGAGGCGGTTGTTTCCTTTAAATTATTGTCCGTGCACTCAGTGGGAAGTACTTTGAGATTACACGCAACAGATTTCAATTATGTCACAAGAGGATGTGAAGCCGATCAAACATGGCGTGATCGGTCAATGACTAACAGGCGATAAGCCCCTCCCCCTTTGGGAAGTTAGGTCATCACAGAAGGCGTTAGCCAATAAAGAGCACCTGCAGGACAATGATGGGAAGGAATGCAGGTGGTAGGGTCTTCACCCAGAGGCTGTCGGGTGCCCTGCAACTTCTGCTGCAACCAAAAAATAATTAACAAGAATCGTGACTTTGTGGTCCCTGAACTTATTGGAGGGGGGGTGGGACATCGGCCAAGGAGGTGATCGTTGATTGTTGGGGCAGATCCCAGTTTGTCAACAGGATTAAATCGTCTGTCCGACGACATCACGGTTTTAAAATCTGAATTGGCTGGCTAGCTGGCTATGTGTCTGTCTGTGCATGTGTCTGTCTCCCTGTCCGTGTGTGTGTGTGTGTGTGTGTGTGTGCGCCTGCCTGCCTCCAGGTAATTCAGAAGCGAGCGCAGGCGAATGCAACAACTGCTTACATTTGCATTCACTAATTACTTTGTAATAATTCAACTTGGTGTGTTTGATTAAACGAATATTAATGATTTTAATTAACCTGAGTAATAATTAAATCCCTATCAATTCACAATTATTGCTCAGCAAACGTTTTGAATACAGCCACTGATCGTCTCTCCAGCTCGTTTATTTCGATGTTCACCGGCAGGCTGGTCAGGTCCTGTTGGGTGGAAAGGGTGGTGTTGAACAGATGAGGTGTGGTGGTAATTACTTTAAGCTGTGCGACACACACACACATACACACTCACACACTCACACACTCAAACACACACAAGCTCTCGCCTCATCTTTAAATTTGTGATTTATCCGTACTGTCTTGTCTTCATTTGTGTTTAAGCTCTCTGCTGTGGAGTAAGCACTATCCAATGAGACGGTATTGTTGAAAGCACTATAAATAAATCTGACTTGACACGTTTTGCAAAGCCTAATCCGAGGAGTGAAAACAGAGGGGGAAATGCTATAAAACTGCATTGTTGCTGAAGTACTGCGATGCCTCTAAAGCCCCTTGTGTTTCTATTGTGTGTGTGAGCTGATGTTACTTTCTGTCTGCTTCAACAGAGAAGCTTTATGGCGTCTTTTGTTCCCAAAAAACTAGCCAGAGCAGACGCATACACAAGTAATGTAACGTGAACTATACGTACTATGAATTTTTAGTTGGGAAAAAATAGAACATGGAATCAATGGAACTATTTGCTGTCCACTGTTTTACCATTCAAAGATACATTAATATTCACGAAACCCTGAAAAGTATGCGGACACCTCCTTTAGATAACTCTGTAAACTTTTGTAATGAGCTTAGTTCGAATTAAAGAAAGCTTAATGCTTTAGCAGAATATTGTATTATTCCAACTTGGTCCTGCCCTGACCTCAACCCCCCAATCCTGCACCTTTGGGAAGAATTAGATTCCTTCTGCGACTCAGATCCTTTCATCCAACATCCGTGCCGGACATCACTGATGCTCTTGACACGGAACGGGAGCAGCCAGGTTCTAAACTCTTCCAGAAAGTCTTCCCAGAAGAGAACAGCTCACAACTTTTGAGATGAGATTGAGGAGTCAGCCTCAACATTAAAATCACAGATAATACAACGGTGCAGCTGTTGCAATGCATGATGGTCGAAGTGGCTAGTTAGTATGGGTTGATAGAATACTTCCACAATGCATTGTGGGATAGTTTGGGTCCAAATGGCAAAGTCACTATACAGTGATTGTAACAGATGGTCTTTGTTTTCAATACGGAGAAGCTAACACCGACAATAATGCTGTCGGGTGCTGATGTGAGTGAAGCGTAACCATGGTAACGATGATGCACATGTGCCGTATCATGACAGTAACTACAGTGAAAGTGCACTTGGTCACGGGAACAAGCTAAGAGGCTTCCTGCATCGCTCTTAAAGGAGCCCATTAGTTAGGGAAATATCAGAAACATCAAACTCTGGTCAACAGTCAACAGTATAATAAATCCTTAATTCACCACGAGGGTCTGACAACCAAAAAGACTCAATTTGTTTAATTAAACAGAAATGTCCCCCAATAGAGGGAGTGGGCGTTTAAGGAATAATAATAATAATAATAATTGTTTTATGCAGTAAAGTCTCCTGCCAGCTTACAGGAGACAGCTTCACCAAGGAGTGTTTGAATAAGCTCTTCTTGTCGGTTCAGTAAAGATTTATAAAATATAAAAAAATAAATCTCTCTCTGCTTCTCTTCAGGCCCCATGCAAGAGACGGTCTTCGACTTCTGGAGGATGATCTGGCAGGAAAACACAGCAGCTATCGTCATGGTGACCAACCTGGTGGAAGTGGGCAGGGTGGGTATTAATTACATGTTCTTCCATAACCCCGGATCTCAGATAGGATTACCTCCCCCTCCCCAGTCCACTGACAACCTGATTGTACCTCAAGGCAAACGGAGACATCCATTTTTTTTTTCTTTCGGGGAAACATCAGTGGCCAGATGTTTCTGTGTGTGTGTGCACTGACTGAGTGAGGCGTGCCTCTAGCTTTTTCTCCATCTACCTGATCAGTGGGAAGTGAGGAAAAGCTGATTGATGGCCTTCATTACCAGAGAGGCATCCAGGCGACTGACTAGTGTTTCATCTCAGTGGCTCTATAACAGGAGATTATACACCGCTGCATAGCCGCCAGCTCCTACCAGGCTCCTCGGAGCAGAAACGTCTCTTAATGTTCTTCTCATTGGACAAAGGGGGACTGTTATTGAGTGTTGAGGAGAGTTCATAATGTTCAAACTAATGGTAGACCTCTTTTCTTTTTATTCGCTACAGCATGTGGCCGGACTTGAACAAAAGAACAACCTCTTCTTCAGTCCTAATTTGTTCCACTTAACTCGCACTGTGGTCCCAGATTAGGTTATAATCAAGAGAAAATGGAGGTCTTAGCGTCCAGTCTAATGCTTTGACCGCCAGGGGATTTTCTCTAAGACTTTAAAACACATCCACACTGAAAGACCCTTAAACGCCGGCGCACCTGGATTTTGCTGATGTGCATTTTTTTTTGGTGGAGCTTAAATGTAGCAGAGCTGATAATGATTCATGGGCCCATCTCTAGGTACCTCATTAGGCTGTTCCTCTACAGTCGCTGAGACCAGGCAGCCCCGCCCAACACCTTCTCCACACCTGCTTAGCTGCAGTGCCGTCCTCGGCGGGCTCGGGTCCCCGAACCGTCTGTTATATGATCCTTGTCCAATGGCGGGCGGCAGGCACAGTTGGTCACAGTGACGGTGGATCCACAGAGGGCCCCCCATAAAATCACTCCACCATATCACAGCGGGCCATCTGCTCGGCACAGTTGCTGACGAACTCTGGGAAAAATCCTGGCACACACACAGACATGCACACACAGCCTCCGTCCCGCTGGTTTAACACACAGGGGTGGCGCGCGGCGCACTTTGATGTATGAAAGATTTGGTTTGAGCGAGGGAATGTGCCGACATGTTTGAAGAGGTGAGGCCATGTGTGCTTCTTCTTCATACACTTCTTTTTTGCATATTATTGAAGGTGCTATGCATGCACACTCTCGGAACATCTGTGTGTACGCCGGCATAATTTAGCCCAAAGGCTAATTCCCCCCCACCCCCACCTCAAACCAAGCGCCTGAGTCAGAGATCTAATAAGGTAATGGCTTTCGCCTAATTCAATGTGGCTGGAAGTGGACGGCGGATTTGTGATTGTCATCGGGGATTAGTCATCATGGGTGTCAGAGAGAGGAACCGGAGAGTCCCCCCCTCTGTCTCTGTCAATCCACAAACCAAAATCTCATTTCAGTTCCTAATCAGCACATAGACTCCCGAAAATGAAAATGGAATCGAGTTGAGGCTGATGTCGCATTTATCTCTCATCAAAAATGATCATTCTCTGATATACCTCCATGGTCTCAATCTCTATTACCGGCCTCTATTCCCTCAGTATCAACAGTTTAATTGAACAGGGTGGAAAGGGAGAGTTGGGGGGAGGGAGCGGGGGGGTAATTTTACACTCTTACGATACCTAATACAAGTAATATTTCCAGTGGAATGTTTTAGATTTCTGTAGGGAAATCTGTTTCATCTGAGGGGTTTATTATTTCATTTCATTATTGGACTGTCACCCTATTTTTTTTTTTATTTTATGTTTCGTCCTATTTTTCTGCACGTGTAGTCACAATTGTTATGCAGGAGAAATTATAGAAAATTATAACCCCCCCTCCTCCCCCACGGTGCTTGTTTTGCCAGGTTCCAGAGTTCAGTATCATGTAGCTTTGGACTCATTCTCGCATTATCGATGTGTGAATGGAAAAGCAATAATGTGACAACGAGCTCTCCATTGATACATAAGATTCCCCATTTCCAGCAGATCGCTGACTGGGGGGCTGCAACTGACACGGAGCCAATCTCAATATGACTAGAAAGAAAGGCTTCAGAATATTAGGTGGCAAATGGGATGTGAAGTTATGTGACAATTATTTTTTTATTGCAAAAAGCCTTGCAATTGTATGCGTGTGTGCGTGCGTGCGTGCGTGCGTGCGTGCGTGCGTGCGTGCGTGCGTGCGTGCGTGCGTGCGTGCGTGCGTGCGTGCGTGCGTGCGTGCGTGCATCTTGTGCATCTGGTTTTAAAACACTGGTTTCATCCCTCAGGTGAAGTGCTGTAAATACTGGCCCGACGATACCGAGATCTACAGAGACATCAAGGTGACGCTGATAGAGACCGAGCTCCTGTCTGAGTACGTCATCAGGACCTTCGCTGTGGAGAAGGTACACTTTGTGTTTGGAGAGGGCCCTCTTTCTCAGCATCAACCTTCCTCACAATCACACAGCTGTGACATGTTCAGCACTAGACCTCAACCAATTGAGCAACTTTAGTCTTACAGGCCTTGAAAAAGAAAATTCTATTGGATAAAAAAGGTTACATGGGCAAAGCATTCTATTGGAATCGGAGCACATTTCTATGTTAATGGTACTCAAAGCCCCTGATGGCCAGACTGTGCATGCAGGAGCAATAAGGGGTTCAGTGTCTTGCTGAAGGACACTTCCATCTGGTCCCTGGAGAAGCTGGGGAACAGTAACTCAACCTCCTGACGGACGGAGTTCTGTATTTATTTTATTTTGCTTTATAAGTCCCGTGAGAGGAAATTCTTCTCTGTATTTGACTCATCTATAGGTGTAGAGCTCATAAACACACTGAAGTACTTGGCAGCCACTTAGCATTCCCAGAGGACCAGTTTGGTTGGTAGGTGCCTTGCTCAAGGACAAACACTGTAGCTGTGAATGTTTGGGTGAGTGCAGGCTGGTCCTTTTCAAACACCGGTGCACAATGATCCTGCTGGAGGCCGCCTCTCTAACCTTAAGGCCCAAAGATAACGATACTTCAGTGCCCTGAAAACAAACGGCCTTGACCACTGTTTGAAACCTTCCTGTACTTTTTCCATGAAATGTGTGTTTGCAAAGACTTCTGCTGTCTCTTGTGTCTAACATGATGACTGTATTCCTCAGAGGGGGGCTCACGAGATCCGGGAGATCCGACAGTTTCACTTCACGGGCTGGCCGGACCACGGCGTGCCGTATCACTCCACGGGCCTCCTGGGGTTCATTAGAAGAGTCAAGTCCAAGACCCTGACCAACGCCGGGCCCATGGTGGTGCACTGCAGGTGGGCTTCATACCCTTTCTTCTACTCTCACCTACCTACTAAGTGATTTGTCCAGTTGTCGTCTATTGAAGTGACGATGCTGAATCTGGAGAACAATCGTCACATGTTATTTATTATTTTATTTCATGGTTTAGTTAGCAGGGACGGGGCACATTTTATTGAAGTCATTGATGAGCATGAAGAACAATAATAAAAAAGAAAAGAGGATATTAATATTAATGCAGGACAGCCTTTCAGTACATTTACAAACAGAGAGAATCATAATACAAGACGTGCAAAACAATCCAATGAGGGACGTTAATGTTAATAGAATCCTTCGTTAGACTAACTGAAACATACAAAGCAGACGCACAGACATGAAAAGTATATTTCAATAAGAGCAGAATCACAATCACATGCAGTTATGGAGAAAAAGCTTCAAGCTTTAACTCTTAAAGGGTCCGTTCACCCACATCACACAAGGATGTTTTGTCTTTTTGAGTGTCTGACAAGAGCTTGCAACACTGCCGAAGAAATAGTCGGCGTTATTCCTGAGAAATAGATATTATTGTATTTAACAGCACCAACAAAATATAATCATTGTTCATGTAGAGGCAGATTTTAAAGGTGCTGTAGATTCAGCACCAGGTGGTGCACACGTCCTCTGCGTGCTAGCTAGCAACCTTAGCTTTAGCTTCCAAGTCAAGTAGACCAGTTTTCACGCTTTATGACTGACGACACAGGAAAGCACATGGTACAAGCGTCATCATACTAAAGGCTCAGAAGACCATCTAATGATACATTCTATGAACAGATGAACAGATCTATATTAAATGTTATAAGATCCTCAGCAGAACATTCTATTGAAGTTTCCTGTCGCTCTGCAGCGCCGGGGCCGGTCGCACAGGCTGCTTCATCGTCATCGACATCATGCTGGACATGGCGGAGCGAGAGGGCGTGGTCGACATCTACAACTGCGTGAGGGAGCTGCGCTCGCGGAGGGTCAACATGGTCCAGACCGAGGTATGGTGAATCTGGCACACCTCAGGCTGTCAGTAAAACACAGAAATAAAATAGATTCACAGCTTGGCGGGCTTTTGCCATTAAAAGTGGATTAATTAGAGTAAATCTACGTATAAGCCAGACTTCTGTGGTGCGACAGTATCAACAAGGGAAGGAGCTTTTTGGATGGATTGTTTGAGGATAAAATAAATCATCACCTGACATTTACGCGTCAGTAATTCTGCTGCCTAAGTGATCCAGTCAATAAGTGTTTTGAACAGTTTTGCCTCTGACTTATGATACCTATTATCCCTGAAGCCAGCGGCGTAATTAGTTTTAATTTTTGACTGTGTGACACTTCCGATGGAGGATCAAGTGTTGGATTGGGGAATAAACTAATAACTGACCTCTGTGTTCTGACTTTAAAAAGCAAGTGCTCTTCAGTTCTGGTTCCAACCAGGCTGACGCACCAGATGAATGATATTTACAGCAGATGCATTTATGACTAGAGTAGTTTTTTTTTATCTCACACAGTGTAGTATCACATCTATTCCCGCCTTTTACATTAGTGATGAGCATTTCTCACCGAGGCTTTTATTGGAGCTCACACCCTCACTGTTTCCCAGGGTGCCGAGCACATGTGCTTGGCAGTGCTCGCTGTAATAAAAGGGTTTAGAGGCTTGTAACTGAGAGCATTTAGCTCATATTGATTGCTGAAAACATCCCATGCTCATCCTCCGGCTTTGTGCCGTTATAGGACTCTCCTGAACGCCGGCCATCTGGAGGTGTCCGGAGCCTCGTTGAATGCATCATTTCCCCATAATTCCCCTTAAATCACAAGCGTCATTGGACTTAATGGAGCAAATGTTTCACGGTTGACGTCTGAATCGGGATTCGAGCAACTGGAGACCAAAAATGTTGTTCACCCTGAGTCACTCTCCTCAAGTTCAGTGACCTTCAAAGTGCGTGTTTTCCCTCGCAGGTGTTCACGTTTATTGGCACGGCTCCTCGGCAGCTCGCGGCGCTCACGCCGAACTCTCCAGCGTGGTTCTAATCTGTCCACCGGAAATGAAAAGCCTTGTTCTTGTTTATAGTTTATGAGCTTAGATAAGATCTATCAATCTGTGGATGCCGGCTGCGGCGCCGTTATCGCCACGGTGACCCGACACCGACGACCCCCCTCCGCAACGCAAGCTGGTCAACCTCCAGCGTCAACACCTCACATATTGGACGACGCCTAACAAATGGCAAGCGCGTGTTTCCCCGTACATCTGTAAAATCAGTGACCCCGTGCGTGTGAGCGGATTTTGGTGGGAAACGACGAGGGGGTGTCGGCTGCAAATGTCACTTCAGAATAGATTTACATCAAGCCTGAAGCCGTGTCAGCGTGTCAGCTGCTTGACTGACTGATGTGAGGAGGAGGAAATGTGTTGCGATTTCCTGGTTCTCTGGATGATGTTCAGGACAGCGCCGGGTCGCTTTGGTCGATCTCCTTCCTGCCTCATGGACGACTATAATAATAATTAAACTCACCTGCTGTACACAGTCCAGATCCTGAAGCTCCAGCTGCTGCTGCTGCTCGTTAAAATAAACTCAACTTAAACCAAGTTTTTTAAGCTGATATCAATTTTAGGGAGTAAAAGTAATATTCTGATATCGATGTATCGACCGATATTCACATTCAACATGTTTTACATCGACCCCTCGTTGACAACAGCTTCCTAATCAGTGACTCATTAATGGTTAACCTCTTCCCCCGGAGTCTTATTAGAACATCACGTACAACAGTGCAAACTGTTTGTGAATGTTTGAGACTGTTTGTCACTCTTTGTTTTTGTCTCTATTTCCCCAATAAATCATAAAATAATAATAATTTCACCTCGTTCGGGTCACCGATGGAGAAAAAGTACCTTCATCCAGTCGTCATAAACTATTTGAAGAGGAAGTCAGGCAGGTTTATTTTTCTGGGAATAAAATACCAATTGCCAAAAAATGCAAAAATATGTAATGTAACCTTTGAACACAGACAGTGACAAATATTAGTCACAGAAACATCCTGAGGGGTAAAGAATAATCATGTTGGGTTCATGCAAAGGTCACCGGATTCTTCCAGCAGGATATTCAGGGAGCGTTTCTGCTGCTGCTGCTCTTCTAAATAACAAAACAGTCGTGATTCGGAGATGTTTGATGGATGCGCAATGAGGATGCTGTTCTCTGCAGGAGCAGTATGTCTTCATCCATGACGCCATCCTGGAGGCGTGTCTCTGCGGCGACACCACCATACCAGCCGGTCAGTTCCGCTCCGTCTACTACGACATGAACCGCCTCGACCCGCAGACCAACTCCAGCCCCATCAAGGAGGAGTTTAGGGTGAGTTTCATACGACAAAATTAAAATGCAATGTGAATAAATCATTAATTAGGTATTAGCTCAAAACAACAGCCTCTTGATGAAAAGGCGAACCCCCCCTCCCGGGACAATCAGCAGCAGACGTATCACCTTGCTTTAATCTGTAATAATGGCAGTTGTACTTGGATCAATAGAGGATGCATCTTCCTCCTAAGTTTCATTACAGTCGCGTCGGGAGGATGATTCCCTGATTAAAGAACGGGATTGTTAATTACCATATCGGGAGATAATTAGCCCACTCGACATCCGAGTGCCTGCTACCTTCCCGCGTCCCTCTGAATGTGTGTAATTCTGCTCCAACCCGACAGACTCTGAACATGGTGACGCCCACGCTGCGGGTGGAGGACTGCAGCATCGCTCTGCTGCCCCGGAATCACGAGAAGAACCGCTGCATGGACGTCCTGCCTCCGGACCGCTGCCTCCCCTTCCTGATCACCATCGACGGGGAGAGCTCCAATTACATCAACGCGGCCCTCATGGATGTGAGAGTCAAGAGCACTTTCTTTTCGTGGGGGGGTTGTTACTGATTCTGAAACAAACTGACTTGCAGCATTATTGCAACCTGGCTAATTGCATCTCTGAACATTTCCAAGTGGTAAATTGACACGGAGTCACAAGGCAGGAAATTACAACTGCCCCCTTTTCCCCCCCGCAAACTCAGACTTCCCAACAGGTTTTGTCACACACTCAGCTAATGGGAAACATCACGGCCCGATGAGGCTTCTGTGTGGGAAGATACTGCTCCTTCAGCCTCTCCTACAGTGGATTTCTCTGTTTATGATTGGAGGACGGCCGTGTGACGGCGTCTTTCATCCGCCTGCACCTGAAAAACTCAACTTGGTCTCAGCGATGAAACAACTGTAACAAATGTGTTGTTTTCTTGATCAGCATTAAGTATCTCTGGAAGTAGACGTACTTGAGACTTGACTTGGACCATAAACTGCCCATAAGTACAAGGCAGGTCAAATGTCAAGTGTTGAATCAAAGGGTCGTCATGCCAAGAACAATATCTAAAGATAACTGTAATCATGTCGCTTCAGAAACATCTTTCAGAGCGATTTGACTCCAATCTAACTCCGTCCGAAGGTCCAGGGCGTCACCGCCATCGAGCAAACATCACCTGATCATTCACAATGATCGGCGTTATCTAGAAGGACATCTGTGCTGGACAGCTGTGCGTCTTCCAGCTTCAGCGGAGGCGAGCAGAGAGATGCTGTGGAGTTCAAATATGATCTACTGATCCCTCCTCCTGTATGGAAGGAATACATTATGTGCTGCAGTTCATATGTCCTTCCCCCGACACAGCTGCACCGCCGTTTACAGACTGTTATCGTTCATCAGCCCACAGCGATATCAACCATCATTCTCAGTGTGGTCGGCCCCTTAAATCCAGTTGGATTGACCCAAGAAGTCACATGTTTTATGTCCGAGCTAGAGCTCCTTTTGGGAGGCTGAATTAAAAATGCAGTGTCCCTAAAACCTCCCCAGACATGGAATCTCCATTAGAAAACGAGACTCGGTGAGAGGCTGGTCAAAGGACGGAGGTCTTCTTCTAAATGCTCCTATTTTTTATTCATCAAGAACAATAAGCATGAAGTATATTCAGCCGCAGGTATTCAACTTGTTCTCTCTCTCTCCTCCTCCAGAGCTACAAGCAGCCCTCTGCATTCATAGTGACCCAGCACCCGCTGCCCAACACAGTGAAGGACTTCTGGAGATTGGTGCTGGACTACCACTGCACGTCCATCGTGATGCTGAACGACGTGGACCCGGCCCAGGTAAACCCGACCTGATTCGTGTGCATTGAACAAACAAGACAGAACTAATCCACCAGGGATATTTCCAGACGTGCCCGTACAATGAGATGCCGGATGAAGCGGTTCCTTTCATCGGAGGGTCTATATGTAATAAAGGCCAGTGTGGGAACTGGATTCAGAGGTTTTTATTCTCCCTGCTTCCCCTCTGATATGTATCCAGGGATGTATCTTTCCCGGGCATATACTGTATGAATACGTTTGAAATGAGATAGATGCTTGCCATGAAAGTGCAGGTAGATGGAGAGACAGTCCTGTGGAGGAGACTCTCCAGATTTCTCAGCCTGAGGCTCTGTCATAACACCCGTGGATCAAAGCCCGAAGCCAGGCTGCTCTCCCCATTCAAATCCCTGTTCCCTATAGGTGACTGACGGACTGACTGACTGACTGGCTGGATGGAAACAGGCCTTTCATTCAATATTCTCACTGTAGCCAGCCAGTCTGCCAGCTCGGGAAGCATCCCAGGTGGGGGGAAGTGTGGGGGCGAGGGAGGGGGAAGTTTACCGTGTTCTCCATCAGCATCTTTATTTTCTTGCATCTGTTGAATTTTGTCAACTTTTGACGGGCTCTCAAAGGAAACCCAGAGTGTGTGTGCGTGTGTGCATGTGTGTTTGTATGTGTGTGTGCTCCTTTGTGTGCCGGAGAAGGAAAGTGTAGCCGTGTGCGAGCGAGTTTGTGTATTTGCATCTTTTTTTTTCTTCCCTGTTTGTTCACGACTGCGCGACTCTGCATGGAGGCATGTCTGTCAGGGCTGTATCTGTGTGTGTGTGTGTGTGTGTGTGTGTGCATGCCTCCAGTAGTCTGATTTAGTGCCGCGACGATGCCGGCGGTGAGCTCTGCAGGTGCATCCTCTTAACTGGGATGTCTCTCCTAAAGAGGGGAAATAGAAGAAGAGAGATGTTGTGTCTCCTGCTGGGCTCTCCCAGGGGTTTACGTCTCCCTCTCAAACACCCTTTTAAACATGCAGAACACAACCATTCATCACTTTTAGTAACACACATGAGTTTAGTACTGTTTTTTAATTAACTACATTAACTGATTATCAATAAATAGGGATGGAAATTACCCATAAAGCATCTTAACACAACATGTTGAGTCAGCCTGTCTGTTTATAATGATGTAGAGCGGAGAAGCTTCACATTTCAGAGCAGATCTTGTCTTTGACAATTGACCCAAAATGATGAAACATTTGCAGGAGAAAAAAAAAATTTTGGAGGAATTTCTATTTGATTTGTTGAGTTCAGGGCCGGTTGGTTTGGAAGAAGGAGCTCCTACTTACATCTCTTAAGTTCTGAACAGAAACCACTCGACCTTCTACCTCCATCACCTCGCTGGTGTTGATCCTTCATCATCTACTGTGTGTGTCACTGACAAGAGTCACTTTCCAAAACTAATGAATCATCTTTCTGTGTGTGTGTGTGTCTCTCTGGGTGTGAATGTGTGTGTGTGTGTGTGTGTGTGTGTCCGTGCCTACTTTCTTTTAGTTGTGCCCACAGTACTGGCCAGAAAACGGCGTCCACCGCCACGGACCCATCCAGGTGGAGTTCGTCTCGGCAGATCTGGAGGAGGACATCATCAGCAGAATATTCCGGATCTACAACGCGGCGCGGGTACGGTGACGCAGCAGGGTCGAGCTCTCAGATAGAGAAATCGTTTGTTTAGAGGAAGAAGAGTTTTCTTAGCCAATTTATTCTGTGACTACTCACCTCACACGTCCCGCCCACTCGCCGGCCTGTCCATTCATGCTGTTCTTCTGTTCTTTAACTGTGCTGCTGCACCAGTGATGAGAGACCAAGGTGTGACTGCCCGAGTCACATCTCCTCGGCCGCATAACAAAATGTTCTCACAGAGTTAGTTAAAGACTTTTAAACAACTTTCAGGGTAGAGTCTGAAATTACTGAGAAACGCCGTGTGAATAAAGTTTAAAGCATAAAGTTTAAGTCTTTATCTTCTTGTGAGCTTTACTTATCTTGTAATGATGCATTAAAAGCTATTTTGTTTTAAATAACAAAGATGTTTCTGTTGGCTTGTGACCCCCGAAACTGCAGTACAGCAGAGGTTTGATTTAACAATTTAATTCAACATGGACACTAAGAGCCTGAAAGGATACGAGTTGGTTAAAGCTGCAGGTCGGAGAAACAGTCCCACTGACCCACAGTCAGAAACTAATAAAGGCCAATACTTGTTGGCCTTGTCTCAACTCCCCATTGTCTCTGATAGTAAATAATCCCGATCACAAAGGCATCCAAAGCACGTGAGGAAACGTGGGGAGAAGAACTAGAATTCTTTCCCTCTCAGAAACACAACAAACACTCTAGCACAAGAAGGTCTTTTTTCAACCGTCTGTACAACAAATATCGGGGTCGGGAGGGCGGCTGGGTCCTTTTAATGCACAATAGAACTAGTTCTTACTCTCTTAACTTGTGAGACCTAACACAGCTTTGAGTAACAATAAAACGATACTTCCCTCCCTTCACTCATTATTTACCTTCAGTCCCTAATTTGGGTGAACTGACCCCCATTTTTGAGTCACCAGACGTCGCTGCAGACGTCGCCTTCCGTCACCTGCGTAAGCCTCTTAGCTCATCCGTCTGGCCGTGTCGGTCAATAACCGGCTCTCATATGAAGTCGTTGTAACGTCCTCTGGCCGACAGAGGCTCCGCTGTGTGAAGTGCAGTACGATCTAATCACACATGATCACTGACAAGCGGTATTGATCCGTATGTCTGAGTGTGATTCAGAGTGGCTGTATCTTAGATTGCTTAACTATCTGTCTCCTGCGGCGTCTGCACTCATCTATCAACCCGTCTATCTTCAGACTCATCTCTCCGGTGACACCCCCCGTTATCCATCTCTTGTCCTGCTTGTCGCCATTGGAGCTTAGCGTAGCCGTGCATCTTCACACAGCGGCGATTAACCCCCCTGTGTGTGTGTTAACCTGGGATAACCAGTGTCCTTCCTCCCCTCCAGCCTCAGGACGGCTACCGGATGGTGCAGCAGTTCCAGTTCCTGGGCTGGCCCATGTACAGAGACACGCCCATGTCCAAACGCTCCTTCCTCAAGCTGATCCGACAGGTGGACAAGTGGCAGGAGGAGTACGATGGGGGAGAGGGACGCACTGTGGTCCACTGTCTGTAAGTTTCCCCCAACACTGCCGGCGCCGGCATTGAAGATGAAACATCCCCATCTACTGACTGAACAGCTCCACTGCAGCAGTAGATACCTGAGGTATTAACACACTTAACGCTGTTGTGTGACATGTTCAGGAACGGAGGCGGTCGCAGCGGGACCTTCTGTGCCATCAGCATCGTGTGTGAGATGCTTCAGCACCAGCGATCTGTGGATGTTTTCCACGCTGTCAAAACACTGAGGAACAATAAGCCCAATATGGTGGACCTGCTGGTAAGGAGCTTCGCAGCAGTGAGCAGAGCGAGAGGGGAGGGGAGGGAGGGGGAATCAAATACTTGATAGAAGATGACATTTAAACGTCTGTTAGCCTCGTTAATCATAAAGCTGCAGGTCCAAACCTGCTAGTGAGACGTTTATATCATATTTCTATACATATTTGGATGATTGAAGTACAGTCACAAAGTATTTGTACTTTATCTACTACTTAACTACCTCGAACTACCTCCAGCAGGTTAATCCAGCATCTCTAACACCTCTAATATTGTGTCTGTTTCCTCTTCTCCTCCAGGACCAGTACAAGTTCTGTTATGAAGTGGCACTGGAGTACTTGAACTCTGGCTAACTCAGAGCGACTGCAAACCACCAGAGACTTCAAAAAAAAAAAAAAACAAAGTTCGGGGACGTAACCGAAGACTGCGGCTCACCATGTGTGCAATGTGCTAACTGTGTTTGTTTGACTGACCCGGCTGACGCACGCGCAGCTCCTCCGACCAGCTTCTTTTTCTTCTTCTGGTCGGAGGACGATGGACTGAAAAAGCTAGCAGGGTTGTACAGTGTTAAATATCGCAGCCTGTTTCTGTCTGTACCGGCTGAGGAAGCCAGCGGGAGCACAAAACGCTTTTCCTCCCTCTTTTTTCTCTCTCTCTTTCTCTCTCTCTCTCTGTTTCTCTCTCTCTCTCTCTCTCTCTCTCTCTCTCCCTCCCTTCCTCCCTCCCTGCCGCCTGCAGTCCTGTGGTTGTTGCCTTGATCCTCATTGGACAACAGATTCGCTCCAGTTTTCTGTGGAATGCTATACACTGTACATAATATACTCTTTGATTTCTGTTTATTTTTTTGCACTTCAAAAGTCATTAATTGCAGGATCTCCGAGCCTAAATGAAACTAAACGTCCTGTAAATGTATGACTTCTATATGATCATCGCTTCATACTGTATCCTGAAGGACAGCTCCACATCTGCTTACCGTATTTCCTGTACATGGATCCAAAGCTTTATTTGCACTTCCATTGAATTTCCTTGTTGTGCATATTGTACAGATTTCTGTAGATTATTTATTCACGGTATGTACTTTGTTTGTGTGACTCGCAGTAAGTGACAATCATATGTTGTATAGGTTTCGTTTTATTGACTGTATCTGTGCGCTTTTGTTGGTCATCCTGTATAACGGAGCAGCTCCATTGTTGTAAAGAGAACAAAAAAAAAGATATATAAATGTATCTACAACATAAACAATGTTTTACACGTCTCTGCCTTTTTATTAAGAGAAATGAGAAAGGTGGCGTAATGAGGACCTCTGCTGGAGAGACGAGGGATTACACCAACTCATTATAGTCGCTGTTTTCATCAGTTTAACTGACTTTGTCTTCAGTTGCATTGGGTCTTAAGGTCTGAAACATTGGTATTAAAATAATTCTACAAACAGATTTACTTATTTTTAAATAATATTTGAAATCCAAGTCTTTCAGGCAGAATAGTCCCGACAAGAGGCCGTCATTTCTCAACATCTCCAGTTTATTGAGATCAACCTTCAGACTGGAGGCTTTGCTGATCAGAAGTTCAACTGCCACACTGCTTGTGATCATTCTAGAATAAGGTACAGAACTTTTAATTACTCATTCCACAGATGGAAAGAAAAACTGAGTAGAATTCTAGCACTTCTTTCATTCAACATGTTATGATCATGTACTTTATATAGAAATAAGACCAAGCTTAGACATTCTTTAGTAGAATGGTGACGGGTGTATTGAGGATCAACCTGCATGAAATCAGTTTACCTTCCATTTTCAGTTAAAGATGTGTTGGGCTGCACTTTAGGTTTGTTGTTTTCTGTAATTTGAACATTCACAAACAACCTGACCTTGAATAAATATTGAGCTCTTTCAATTAAGCCCATTAGCTTTCCTAAAAAAAGCCCTTTGAAAAGGTTTGTAGAACTTTGAATAACTGTGAATCAGAAAGTCTTTCATCATTTCATCAAGTGTTTCTAACAGGAGCAGGCGGAGCGGCAACTCAAGTCATCTCCTCAAGTCATCTCCTCAAGTCAACTCCTCAAGTCATCTCCTCAAGTCAACTCCTCAAGTCATCTCCTCAAGTCAACTCCTCAAGTCATCTCCTCAAGTCAACTCCCGAGTCACGACAGGCAAGTCACAAACTAACTAGTCAGAAGCTTTGGATCCAACAAGTCCTAATTCAGTTTATTAACATATAATTTAGAGTCTGAGATATATTAAAGTTACATAATTACAAATGTTTCAAAAAATGTTACCAATGTTTTAGAGTTGATTCTCTAAATATGACGTCATTTTTAAAATATCTTGGTTTTAGGGAGATTGTCAGATCTTTCAAGTCATAAGGAACGAGTCCAAGTGACGTCACGAGTCACCGGTGTGTACGTTCGAAAGTCTTTCATGATTTTGTCATTGACGTCATCAGATTTGTGACTTGAGTCCAACTCACGTGACGTGATGAATACATGTGATGTATTTTAGCACATTTGCGATGTAAAATTATACACAGAAATATAAAAATGTATGAAATAAAACTCTATAGGGTGCTTCCCATTAATCGTTATATAAAGTCCATAAATTGCATCGGAGACATGGAGGAGCTGTTCAAAGGGGAGAAACATGATAGTGAGTCAGGTGAACTTCAGGTCCAACATCAGTCCGTGTTGTGTGTTAATACAACGGAGGAAATAATTCAACACCTGGGAAGTGACAAGAAGAAACTAATCAACGAAACTACATTAATTGAATTAATACTAACTGCTACAACAGTAATCAATGAAATAATCTACTACAGTGAAATCAGATCTGCTGGTTGTCGGTCGTCGCCTCACTTGTTGGGAGTTTGCGCCCTCTGGTGGTGACTGGCCTCCCCTGCACTCCTCCGTGTTCGGAGGGAAGCAACTTACTGTGACGTTTACCTGCGTTACACCGACACACGTGACCGTGTTCAAACTGTTTCAGCAGCCGGGCTCCTGACGCAGACGACTTCATATTAAATACAAATATTACAGGAGCACGTTTGTTTGAACACTTGCACAGTTAGAAAGGTTTGATTCACAAGCCGGAGACCGACGTCTATGTCATCAACTGCAGGAGAGCAAATATGATCAGTGAAGGATTTTACACCTCAGAAATAATCACTTCAACAATGTGTCATTATTGAAATGTCTGCCAGACTGTTTCAGTCAAGGTTGTGTATTTCATTACTTTTAGTTTGACGTATTAATGTAGTAAAGGATTATATTTGAAGTGTTCCACCATCTTTAATCATTACTAAGGTGTTCAGGTCTAATGGGACACTGAGTGAATCAACTGTCTGCAGGATGAATTGGATTAACTTCCAATATCAGAAAGATACATCAACTTTATTTATCCACCCCCCCCCCCCCTCCTCCTCCTCACTGTGCTTCACTGATTCACAGCCTCCGAGCAGCTCATCAGGAGAGGTTGTATCTTCTCTGAGGGCAAGAAATGATGAAGGAGCACGCACAGATATCTCCAGCTCATCTTTGTATAGAAGCTAATGTGATGATATATTAACAACACTGCACATTCTCTTCTGGGAGCTGCCGAATACTTTTTAATACCACTAAAGGTTTGAGTACTATTGAAGAAGTCCAACCAGTGAACTTATCCTCACATTTAATCCTCAGCCTGCTACTCCCAAGAAGACTCCTAAGAACTGGGTTACTTTATAATAATAAAGGCAGCGGGAGCTAATTTATGTAACAATGGAAGTTCCAGAAATACAAAGCAGTTATAAAATCTGCTGGTTCAAGTGTTCTTGGATCGTTCTTGGATCTTTCAACCACAAGAGGTCAGTAAATCGAAGGTTTTTCAGTCCCTGCTGCAACAGATAATGAAACACAGGGATGTAATGAAGCTACATTATGCAAACACTGTGTATTTCTTGGCTGTTAGTTGTTATTCATGTTAGTTATGCAGCCTTGTACTCCGACCACTAATTAGCAATGTTAAAAAAAAACTGTTTTTATGTTTCCCTGCGTCAACAAAAGAACAAGCATCATTTGAATTCCTCCAACGTGATGTTTTGTCTCTGCAGACTTCTGCAGCTGCTTGAAGACTTGAAGGAATCCTTGGCACATCTTCACGGAAGCTGAGGTTGTCACCTATTCCCTTTCTTGCAGATTACTCCAGCTGGTCGCAGCTTCAGGCGCTGCATCAGGGAGGGTTTCATATTTCATCGCAAGACTTGCCTTGAATTATTCCTGTGTTCACATACGGCGGCCAGAGGATGAAGAGGCGCAGTGAGGAAGCTGGGTAGCTGCTGCCTGCTGAAGTGCAGAAGCACAGGCACAGCATATGGACACACACAGAGATCAGTGATGTCTGTCTGATGCAATCAGGGTCTGCAGCGTCCACCCGTTTCTTTCAGCGCTCGTCCTGTTGCAGGGTCGCAGGGAGCCGGAGACGATCCCAGCTGACATACAGAGACAGACAACCAGTCACATTCACACTTCAGAGTATCACATTAACCTACCTGCATGTGTTTTGGTCAGTGGGAGGAAACTCTACACAGAAGGCCGGGGGATTCAAACCCACAACCTTCTGGCTACGAGTGGATCTAACCACTGTGCCACCCTGAGCACCACACAAAATACATCACATTGAAAATCTGTATTACAAATGAAGTAAAATATAAAAAAGTCCTTAAAAAGGCCTAAAAAAAAGAGGGAAAAAGTTAACTAATGTATCAGAAGTTTATTCCCAGCTGCAGTAATGATGGTACCTTCACCCCGGACATCATTATGCAGGAATCAAGTTACACGTTTTCCAAATTGGTTGGTATTACATTTAGAGGATGAATTTTTTATGAGCTGCAACTAAAAAGAATCGAGGCTGCTGCAGAGGCCCCGGCCTGCAGTGACACCACATGTCCAGGAGGTGGCAGTGTGGAGCATCCTCATCCTCACAGTGCATTAATGTCTTCCTGAAATATTGAACTCACATCCTGAACATTTGTAATCTAATATATTATATATCATATTTCAGATATTACTCATCCAACATGCAGCAGGACTTGATGAAGATTTGCATTCGTGCAGTAGATGCCTGTTTTAAATGCATCACAGGGAGACGGACGGCGTCGGGATATTCTGCAAGATTGCATTTGATATTTTTCTTCATCTTCCATAAGCATCTTTAATTCATGAACATAATATTTTCTCACACTCAGTCTTCCTCGCTCCTCGGCCCCGGTGTAACATTGTAATGAATAAACCAATGAATAATTAATCGCTCCGCAATTGCTGATGAAAGATTAAGTGTTTTACTTTTTCTCCGTAATCACGACGCACGCTGAATCCCAAACACACCCTGAGTGATGGGCTGGATTCTCACGCACACGCACACGCACACGCACACGCACACGCACACGCGCACACACACACGCACATGCACACGCACACACCACGGCGGATTCACACACAGGTCAAAGGTTAGCTGCATCAACTGGAGCACAACAGCCGGCTTCCATCTCCAGGGACTGGATTATTCTGTGGTTTCTCTCTGTCTCCCCCCCCCCCCCCCCCCCCCCCCCCCCCCCCCCCCCCCCCCCCCCCCCCCCCCCCTCCTCCCGGCCTTCATGGCTTTACCATCCACTCGCCCTCTTTTACTTTTCGTGCTAAGCCTGAACTGTAAACTGTTTTATTTGACATTCCAGAGATCGGAGCGAGACCGAACCTCTGCGTACGTCAGCTTCCATCCATCCCTTCACCCTCGTCACTGTTTTGCAGAAAGCTGTGGCAGGTCGCTTTGAGCCGACTCCCAATAAATGCAACGTATTTGCCTTCGCTCGCAGCCCTGCGATCGAGCGTCCGCCAAGACGGAGCGAGAGATCAATCGATGGACCAGCTAGACATACAAAAAGTGCCCTTGTCGAGCTCTCACATCTGAGGCAAATCCATATCTCATCTTTTCTTCTTTTCCATGCAGATGGAGGGGGAACGTCGGACGCCTCCTGACACGGCTCCCATCCCCCTTGGCAGTTTGATGTGATTGCCTTGTCAGCCCTCTCGGTGTGGCGGTGCTCCTGCTTCCCGGCTGGATTTAAGAAGCCTGGAGAAGCAGCGTTCCCGGGCACAGATGCAGCATACATATTTCAGCAGTTTCAGACTACATATTTTAAAAGTTTTGAGCCTGGTGTCAACTCTCAAAGGGATCTCCCAGTTGGGTGGAGGCCATGGCGTCGTCACTCTCTGCACGATGAGCCACGCACACACATACATGCCGATGTGGGAGCATCCATCTCCATCATGTCAAAAAATCCTTAAAACGCAAACTGGTACTGGGAATCCGCCCGCGGTCAAGTCCTCATCAAAGTCAATGTTATATCCTGCAACTCAAGGGGAAACTGACGACTTGGCCCCACGTTGCCGTGGCAGCCAACAGCCTCTCTCTGCATACGATCAGTCTGTTGCCATAGCAGCCCCGTGGAGCTTTCCTGCCAGTCAGTCTAGCAGAGAAGACGAGTGAACCAGCGTTGCCCCCATCCAGAGAGGCCTGCATGTCTTCATCTGTTGCCATGGCACCATAATAGCGTTCTGGATAGATTTGGCATGGCAGGGAGTCAGTTCCTTTATCTTCCAGTGCATTATATCGAGCCGAACTCGCCTGTGTTCGGCGCTCGCAACACGGGGAGCGAACAAAGGGGGGAGAAGGTAGATGTCAAGATAGTGTATCTTTCCCGAGATCTGAGCGCCGTGCTCATCGGTTTCATAATTGGGAGCTACACGGAGACGGTGGATGTAACCTGGAGTGGACTCTCCAGCTGACTCACTCTGGATCACAGCGAGCAGATGTGAGCGCTGCAGCCATAGTAATGATGCACTGACTCAGTGTGTGCGACCGAGCGGAAAGTTAAACATTTCAGTTCAAGTTCCACCTCATGACGTAAGAACGTTGTAAACTGAAGCGGACATTGAAAAATGTATTTAAAGGGCCAGTACACAAAATAATTTTTTTTTCCATACGAACAAGAAAAAGGGTTTTGATTGAAGCAACATAAAATTAAAGAGGAGACACAACTTGCATTTATTTTCTCATGGCAGACAAAGTATATAATAATATAAAAGGGTATCAATCTTTGTTTTCTTTGCATCTGAGCAGGTTGAAGCTGATCAGCATCAGTCTGTGTGTCACTCTGCTTTACGTCCACACCGGGAGCCTCTATCAGCTCCATCCATCGCTCACCCCGTCTGATCACCTCAGAGTGATGACAGGGAGGTTTCGTGTTGTGACTCATGCCCGGATCCTCGACTGCCGCTGCTGTTTTTTGCCCTTTCAGAGAAGGCAGACATGTCGTCCAGCAGGACTGGGAGGCGTGGAGTTCATCTTCCTCCTCTGGGTTAACAGCCGTGCGTCCTCGAGGAACGTTCTCCCTCTCCTCTGCATCATTGATAGAGTTGTTCCCTCCCTTTCACCCTACACGTTCCACAGTCAGGAGAACAGCTCGGTGCTCCGCCTGCCCTCCGTGTGATCTCCATCTGCATGCAAATCCACTCACTACCGGACCTGCAGGGATAAATCCTGACATCAAATGTACGTGTCAGCAATCTCGTGGTGTCGGAGGGAGGGAGGGTTCCTCCTTGAAGCACTTCTGTCCAGATGTTCAGGAGGCAACATCTGTGTGTTGTCTCCACCTGCCCCTCAGGGGGACGTCAGGAAGTCAACCTTTACCAGGAGACGTTAAAGTCCTTCAGGTGAATCTGCAGAAGCTGAACGTCAGCTCAGAACACGTATCCGAGCAGGAAATGTCCACCGGTTTGATGAAGAACAAGAGAAGTCGGACCTGCTGGTGTCAGAGTCATAATGTGCAATCAACAGTATAAACTGTTTGACCTGCCGGCCTCGTGTCGCAGGTGCAGGCTGATGGTTGTAATATAATCCCCTGAAGAGGCTCTTCTTGGCACCTGACGCACCCCCGACCGATAACTGTGCATCATCTGAATGTGAAGCCCTGAGAGTTTTCTCACTGTGCTGTCTCACAGCCCAGCGAAGACGAGGGTTCATCTAAGATGACAAGAAGTTTTATTGTATAGATCGATTCCACTTCCTTCATCATCGATACACAAAAAGAGTCACCGTGCGTCGTCCCGCCCCGAAGCTCTGTGTCGTACACACAGAGGAAAGTGATGAGTAAGCACTCTCTGGCCTGTTTGGGCCCAGGCCAGTGTCGACCCTCTCTTGTTTTGTTTCCCTTTATTCTCCATTTCTCTCCATTTCTCTCTCTCTCTCTCTCTCTCTCTCTCTCTCTCTCTCTCTCTCTCTCTCTCTCTCTCTCTCTCTCTCTCTCTCTCTCTCTCCACAGCTTTGGAAAGAGATAAAGGTGGTTTACAGTATCTGTTAGAAGTCCGACGCAACATGTTCCACCATCACTCATAACGCTGAGAGGCTTTTTGGCATCTTCACCACGATTACCAGAATTATGTGTGTGTGTGTTTACGGGATATTTACAGCAAGGTTCAACCACACAGGTCAGAGTTTTGTAATTTATTCTGACCTGATGTTTGCAGATGCAACAAAACCAGACATCTGTCCGTCACCTGACCCGGCTGAGATCCAACATCTGCTAATTAAACAGCGAGTACGGACACGAGGCTCATGTCATTAGGTTTAGCAATTATAGGTCGTCAAGTGTAATCTGGAACTAATGACGGCCCTTGATGAAAAGTTAACGACCCTCTTTAGGACCTCTTCCCAGTGAGAAATAAGCACCAGGTCGAGGGCGGGTACCTGGATATATCATATGAGTATGAACCATAGTGTTAATGTATAACGCTGAAAGGTCCATTCGAGTTCCTGTGGTGGAAAACTGCTGAGTGTTTGCACCAGTCAGGGGTGCTGTAAAGGGGGGGGGGGGGGGGGGGGGGGGGTTTTC